>JANHGO010003391.1:0-27270 GCA_024606505.1 Aquila spilogaster | reverse complement strand
CAGAGGTCCTGACTGAGTAGTTAAAACAGCTGCCAGTGCTTCTGTTTCATAGTGTGTGGTTAAGGCTTTCTACTTTATGATCTGCTAAGGCTGGATTCGTTAGCTCTCAATATCCCAACTGCATCTTTAACAGCGTGGTATATGACATTCTTCACCTGGGAAGAGAAGAAAAGGCGTTCAGTTTTACAACTAAACAGCATGGGTAGGGCAGTTTGGAAGCCCCCGACATACAGGAAGCAGCTGCACAGCTTCCCACCTTCTCTGCACCCTTTCAGCACGAGCATACTTCTCTGTGTGAGCATCACATCACCGACTTGTGAAAACGAGGTGCAGTGCTAACGACGGGGTATCGGCTGAAATGTAGCAGCCTGAGATTACTGTGGGTTCAACCAGAGGGAAAACAGCAGAAATAGAAGGTAATGCTTCAGTGCATTATCAGAAGGCCTCCTCAAAAGCACTCAACACATGTAACAATTAAATGCCTAACAAATTTCTTTTTCAAGGTCCAATGCAATCCAATCCAAAAATGAAAGGTTGTATGGATGGCTACATCTACAGGGGTTTGGTGAGGGTTTTTGTTTGGTTGGTTTTTAAAGGGAGAAAGGGGACAGGATTCTCCTTGAGCGCCGGAAACATACCTGCAATTTATCTTCGTGGTTTGTATGCGTATGTGACAGATATCTAAATTCCTGAGTGAGCCAGAAGCAATGCTTGACGTGCTCTGGGGATACAAAGTCTTCTGCAACTTTAATACAACTGTACAAATTATGAACCTGGAGAGAACAAACAAGCATTAGCCATACGTGCAGAGTCTGCCCAAGCGTCAGGCTGCAAACAGTGCCAGTGGGCCTTACCTGGTGTGGAGCTCCTGCTGGAATGAAAACTACATCTCCTAGAAACTGTACAATAGCCCAGCCTTGAACTCCATACTCCTGGTGAAGGCGTTTTCTTAGAGATCGGTCCAAGTACCAACTTTGATCATGAATGGGATCATGATCTACAGGATTTTCTTGACCTTGTTCTTCAGCAACCTGAAAAGTCAGGGAAAAAGACTTGTTACAACATACCAGTCCTACAGGATAATCAAGATGTACGCGTGGCGTTGCATACACATGCATTCCACATAGAGCAGCTTGCACTACATGATCATAAGAGTTATATGCAAGAAAAGGTTTGGATTCTTCATTCAGTTCTTGTCTGTCAAGGCTGCATCATTCCTCATTTCCACTTGCTTCACAAACATGCTGCAAAGGTGGATATGATACATTCAAATAACTCCAATTTACATAGAAAAGAAGAAAGAGTCAAGTGACCCTGTTCACAACAGGAACCTCTCTCACACACAATTATCTTACACTGCTCTAGCATGTAACTGAAGAAAACATACTGAGTGCCAAACTCAGCAGGTGCCTGTCCTGAGGCCTGCACTAGTCACTGCGCTTGCTGACCAAAACAGAGGCTGCTAACGAGTTCCAAAAGTTAGCAGGCAGAGAGGCATGAGGACTTCAGAAGAAAAATCGGAGGGGATGTGGAGACCAGAAGTCTGAATTTTAAGAGTTCATTTGGAAGGAGATGAACGCCTCGGTTCTAACCCTGAGAGAAGCTGCCCAGAGCCTCACACCTGCAGGCAAGTATGCCACAAGAGACTAAGAATCAAATCACCACTGCTTATAAAATTCACTAGCAGGTTCTATCAGATACAGTATTAACGAAGAACAGATCTTAACCAAATTGGCTGTAGCTTCTCCAAGCTGTTGTCTTAAGACAGTAGTCAGGTTGATAAGGCGAGCAGTTGTTCAGACCATCCCATTTATGCTTTTAAACACTGAAATGTTCACTTTGAGTGCAAAGAAGTTCCAGAATTGAGACTACCAGGAATTCTTGACCACCTGTGGCAAATAATGAAAGGAACCCTTTTCTATATGGTATCACCTCTTTCCTTTCTCAGACCTTTTCGTTCCCACTAAAGCCATCTGAAAAACCTTCACTTCTCCCTCAATCCAAGCCTCAAAGCTACGGAAAGAAAAACACACACACAACACAGGAACATGAAAGAAAGGAGACTTCATAAGCCATGTGACTGACATTTCCAAAGACCATCTCATGCACGTTTTTAAGGGTTTATAGTTCAAGATTAAACTGTATTTCTGTCGATACTGGGACAGGAAGAAGGTAAAAAAAAGGCCCAAGGATTTGTATTTAGAAGTCTACACAACAGTAAGAGTTCTTCAGATGGAATGGCTTACCTTTTTAAGGAACTCCCGGATCTTCTCTGTATCTTTAGCAGCATAGATGTGCCACAGAGCTCCAGGTTTTTCTCGACTTTCAGTAAAACGCTTAATTGTCAGTTCATCAGAATCACCATCTTGTATGGTTTTAAGTACTTCTGTTAAGAGTAAACACAAGCAGTTACTCTACAAAGACCTCTCCTCCTACCACACTTGGACCACAGTTGTTTGGAGGGAAATAGTTCCTCCAGAACATGAGAAAAAAATTCACCTTCTTCTTGGTCAGCCTGACCTTTGGGGATCCCCACATACACCATAACATTGGCTGCATCAGACACATCTAAGTGGAGATTTGTTGTGCCATATTTTCTATCTTCTGGTGTTATTAAGCCTGAAAAAAAAAAAAAAGCACCCACTACATTACTGAGATAAGCAAGATAAAAAGAAATCATCTGCTACTCTAAAGCAGAGCAATCTGAAAAGCCCAGACAGCTTTAACTTTCATCAGCACATTCCTCCAGGCAGCAATTTCCCTTTTTCCTACGACCTTGCAGCATCTCCTTTATATCTTCCCAACTGTTAAGCTCACAAGCTAACCAACACATCAGTCTGCACCTGTACCCACCCTGTATGACACACAAATACCATGTTACTGTTACCAAAGGGTTTCTGCAGCAGTTTTGAATAAAGAATTCTCAACAACAGTTTCTCCTTCACTGGACAGCAGCTGCTACAGTATTTGCAAGTCAGGATCTCTTTACTGGCCATGATCAGGCTTAAATTTTGAAGTATCTTTTGAGTGACAAATTATCACAGGAAGAACAGGGAGGACGTATTTTATTTTTTACTTTAGAGTAAGCTTTGATTCAAATATATGGGCAGAAAGATCCATAGTGTGACAAATTCCTTACCGTAGGCATTGTACATCTTAGGACCCAAATCTGGTCGTACAAAATAGTTGGGAAGTCGAGAGGCAAGGTTGAGCTTTCCACCCCTCCTGGTGTACTCTGGCAGTGGAATATTTTTCATCAAATCATCAAACCTAAAGGAATGCAGCACAGTTCAGCGTTAGGTCACACGACCAATGGATTTTGATAAAGTGGGTGTCAAAATGTAACAGTATTTCTACATTTTATTATTTTGTCAGCATAGCACACAAATAATTTCTTTGTAAACTCATACCGAGAAGGCATCATATCTCTGAAATCTTCTCCTGGAGGCCAATCTTTAAGCTTCAACACCATTGGCTCTCCTTCTTCTGTTCTCAGGCGACCTATTGTCAAATGTTAACAAGTCTTAGTTTATAAGAACTTGTACAACTCACAACGCAAATAATCATGAAATCCTGATCTTATTTTATAGCCATGTTCCTCCTGCAACTATTCATGAAGAACTAAAGACATGCAGTTCACTTCACACCACAGTCAGGTATTACCACTGTGATAAACGTGCTGTGACAGTATAGAGGTTTTCAGATGAGGTATAGTATGGACTTCAGCAGCTCCCCTCCGCAGGTACAGCCCACAGCTTAGCTCAGACAACTGTTCTGCATTTGAGGTCAGCTGATGATAAACCACGTTATTCAAAGTTCAAGTAACACAAATGAGAGGTGTGAGCAAGCCTTCCAACTCCCACTTTTCTTGTCTCAAGTACCAAACCCCCAAAGTTCACATCACACAGATGAGGCAGGTTGCCCAGCTGCCAAGGCAAGCATTAATTCTGGGAGAAGTTTGTTTCTGGAAGCAAAAACAATGTCAAACCCTATGCTCACCTCCCCAAACCTTCGGAAGGTCTACAAGTTCAAACAGCAAAATCCAATTACCTTCTGAACATCAACCCCATACAAGCTCTTTTGTTTCACTCAGATGGGTAAAGCTGACAGGTGAACCTACTCACTAGGGAGACCCCCAGCTTTTTCAGAACACTTCTCCAAAAGACAAAAAGCAGCCAAACATATTCCTCAGAGAGAGTCCTCAACACAGCTGATAAAATTTGCACTAGAATTAGTGCAAATTTTCTCCATCCCTTGAGCACACACAGAGAGAACACAGGGCAGACACTGCCCACAAAGACAAAGTCTGGAGCATCTTTTATCCTGCTCTAAGCTGCTGAAGGATGGCAAGTTTGTGCTAGATTATCCTTGCTTAACATTTTACCCAATGTAAAGAAGTTCACAGTACTTACTTGAAATGTCTTCAAACCCATCCCAGAAATCCCCTACAGTAGCGCCAGTGATGATTTCATTGGTCCTGCAGTTAACCAGGTCTACTTCCTGTTGGCCAAACTCCTTCCTGAAGGATTCTGGTCTCCAGAGGTCTGCATTTAATTTGTGATGTACTCCTGACACCATTACAGGCTGTAAGGAAGAAGATACCCCCAGTGGATTACTAAACATCAAAAATTCTAATTCCAACCACCTATGAAACGCACCAAACTTTTAAACACAGGCACTTTGCAAACAACCTACTTTGTAAGATGAACGCTCTGCCTGCCATGCAGGAATTACACCATGCATTTGATCATTCCTTATTTCAAGCTACAAAGCAGCCTTTTTTTTTTTTTTTAATAGAGAGCCATAAGCTCAGCACTATGTTCAGAAACTGATCTTAAATAAAATATATATATCCTTTTATCTAAGGATTTCATAGCATTTAGGTATTAAACCTTATGAACTCAGTGTTGCTTATCATTGCAGTAAGTTTGCACTTGCTTTTCAAGTAAGAGAGCAAAACACACGATTGAAAATGGCAAGAGGAGATGTTAACTACCTGTCCCTGCTTCCAGCACTCTCTGAAGACATTCCAATTACTTTCATTGTTGGGATCTTGAAGACACAGTAAGCGGTTATCACATAACCAGTAATGAGGCGTATCAAAGCCCATTATTGTAGGCTTTATAGTAAGTCCTTGTGGCTTCTTAGGCATGTCTGTAACGGTTCTATTTTGCACCAGGGAAGCAAAAATGTCATCAAGGATTTTGGGTGTACTCTTGAGCCCATTGTCTGTCTGGTTTATTTAAAAAGAAAAGAGAAAGAACAAAAAAGTTGGTGTGTTTTTCTGTCACTGTCCCCTGTAATTCAAAGATGACAGAGTTAATACTGACAAATTTATCCCAAAATTTTCACTTCACCACACAATCATGCAGAGAAACACAACTCTGCAGAACTTCTGCTGCCTAGAAATTCACCATCATTAAATGCCAGTGTCATTTCTGATAACGTCTCTAGCGTTTGGGCAGTACATAGTTCTGCTCCGATTTCAGCAACACAGCAGAAAGCCACTAAATGCTGCCTGGAGGAGCACTTTCTTTATGCCAAAGAACAGAAGGGTTCCTTGATAAAACTGCATTTAAGGACAATATTTTACCCAGCCAACTTGGGGTTGTATCTTTAAAAGCAAATTAAAGCCCAGGAACATCTGAAATGAACCGGTGTGCAAGCCAGGTATAAGTTAGTCAGTCACCCACCACAGAAGGAGGTTTTAGATTCATCTGTAAGTTCCCTGATGGTTTTTAGAGACTACATAGAGGAGATGCCAATCAATGCACCTGCTAAGTAAATTTGTCAGCTTCATCAGCCAGCTCTCAGCCCCCCACTCAAGCAAGACTCACTGAAAACACCATTAAATTACTTTTCCAAAAAGCACTGCAACACTGAATTAAATCCTTTTTCCCCAAAGGAAAACAAAATACTGGCTACTGTGACAAATGCTTGTGGTAGTCGATCACAGCTACAGAACAGTAGTCCAAGCCTGGTATCAACTCAAGCCAGCGAAACAATAATGTCACATACCTTTCCTCCAGAAGAATTCAGGAGATTCCGCAAGAAACCCGTGTTGTTGTTGCTCACAGGCGTTAGTATTGCACTGTTGAATGTCTGCAGGGCTGCAGCAGGCTTAGCTAAGCTAGGGAGTGTCTGAAGAGGTTTGTTTTCATTCTTGGAAATGGGTACAAGGAGTTTCTCTGCAATGAAGAAAAAGGAAAACATTTGAAGAAATAAAGTAAGGATTAATCTGAACCAAAACAAACATCCTTAAAATAAAATCCAAAGCATATGATATACTCAGATAAATATGTACGTACATATGTACGTGCAATATGCATATGCTCTGCAATACAGTCACCGAACTCCATTCCAGTAGGCAGACTGCGTCATTCTCAAAGCAAGGTAGTGCTGGGTCATGGACATCTTTTTCTAACCAACAGCCACAAAAAGGTTTGCTTCTCACCAGTTCTACACATACCTTTGTTTTCTTTATTCACATTTCCACTTGTTAGATTTGACAGCCAACTTAACGAAGGAGAAATATTTACTGAAGCAGTTTGTTTACTTCCAGCTGTTGGTTTTACAGGAGGATCATGCGTAGGGACTTGTGGGCTCTGGACTAAGTTGTTTTGCTGAAGGCTGGTCCTCTCTCCAGGCACCAAATTCTGAAAAACACAAAGTGAGAACCTGATTAAATATAAACACACTACTCAAGAAGGGGAAAGAAGCAAGAACGAGTAATGTTCTTTAAAAAGTTTGGCCCTTCTTTAAGTAACCTCATCTCCACAAGAGGTCAGCATTGCATCTCAGTACTGAAGCGAGACCCAGGAGAAACCTTGACTTCTCATCTCCAAGAGCTTACAAAGTCCATCCCTCTTCATGATAAGCAAAGAAAGCTGAGTTCCCCAGATGTATTTTCTTGGATCTTGGAAACCAACTACAATTTTAATAGCTGCTCTCTTGCTATTCTAGCAATAGATTATGTTCAGGGCTAAGCTGGAGGTCCAGTTTGCTAGTTTAAAACACGTAGGTAGAGCAACTAAATCTTTATCTTAAAGTGGCAAAAATCTACTGGCTCTAAAATACAACTGCATGTGAGTGCAGCTTTGGCCTGGCCAGCAGAAGCCATACACAGAACCCATGGCACATCTCCAAGTAGCTGAGTTATCTATTCATTTGGAGCTGCCATGTTAGCAGGCTAACCAGAACTACTGCTTGGGCCTGGAATTCCTGCATGGCTGGCTACATTTCTCCTTCCTGCTCAAAGACTTTTCAAACAAGAAATTATTATATGCATTTATTATTGCTACATTCTTTATTTCACACTTTAATGACTACTGATGCTTGGTAAGAATTCCAAACATGACGCAATATAAAAACACCTCCAACTTTATTTAATAAAGCTATCCCTGCTGTGTCACAACATAAAACAAAAGTTTCTCATTTTACAGAAAGAGAGATATAGAGCAATTTCAATGCAGCTGTTTGTCCAGAGCCACATGGGACATTCTGAGAAAAAGATAACCCAAGCTAGGTTATACGGTAACTTTTTAACTACATAACCATCTTCCTTGCTTTTAATACTTCCCCATATTCCACACCTCTTATATGGATTGCCAGCCAAAAATGAAGTTCAGCCTGCTTCCTGGACACAAAATGTATTTATTCTCAAAATAAGTTTATGAATAAGCATATATAAAGACACTGTTTTCATGTAATGCTGCAAAACTAGGCCATTAACTTGTGTATATCTTGGAAAGTAAAAAATACTACACCAATTTACAAATCACCATCCACAAAATGAAAGCCTTCTTACTCTTTTCACAGCAATTAAGATTAGTTATTGAGATAAAATACCAAGACAACCCAAACTTAACGGTATTTTTCTGCTTGTTTGTTAATAAAGTGAGCAACAAACTTCCTACCAGGACCCCAGAGAAAGCAGTGCTCCTCCATACCATTCTAGTCCTTGGCACTTTATCCATTATGTAGCTTTTTTATGCATTCATTTTGTCCATTATGCATTTTTAGATGCTGGACATATTATATCTCTAGGACACAAGGGACACTCCCAGCCATTACCCCATCTCTGTTGTTAAGGCTTCAAGTCTTTTCAGTCTAATCCTATGTTTTTACTGAAGAAATGGGGAAACAGCCAAAAGACCCAGAATCAAACTCACTAACACTTCTCAAGAATAGGTTACTCATTAAGTCACCAGTCATCAAAAAGACCAATAAGACTTCCCCCAGAAGTGAACGTCAAACAGAAATCCAGCAGTGGTCAGGACCGGCATGACTGTGTCAGTTGCCACTGGCTTCAAATATGGGTAGACTGAGGCAAACCTATGGGTATCTCAGCTACGCAGACAGCAGTGAGAAACAACAAAGCAATACCTGTTTTGAATCCTCCTTTAGAGTTGGCTTTGACAGTGTCTTGAACTGTTTATTTGCACAGGGACAGTTTGCCTTTATTCCCCATTTCGTTCTTACAGAGTGAACAATATCACCAACATCATAGAGTGCTGAAAGAAAAGAGTGATTAATGTGCTTACTTCATTAGAACATTCAGCAAGTTTTAAAGAAGTTGTGTATACCACTGAGTTAAACAATAGTAACAGTGCATCTTTAAACACTACATTTTGCTACTTCTTTGTAAAGGTCAAGATAATGCAACAGTAGTAAGCACACAGGCTGTTCCAGTTTATGAACTTAAACCTGTTGACAATAAAACTAAGCTTTGGCTAACCTTAAAACTAAAAAAAAAAGTAATAATAATAATAATAGATGCTACTTAGTACAATATCAACAATATAGAAAAGACAGCAGAAGGCTGCAACTTTTCTTCCTTCTCCCAATCAAATATTTGAAATACCTCTTCCAGGAATTATTTGTGTAGGCATCAGATTCTCTGGTTCATGCTCTTGCCCCTTCACACATTTAAACCAGGAGAAAGTATCCGAGTCATCATCTGTAAAACACAATCATTGTGTTATTGTTACAAATTGTAAGCTGTATTGTAAATTCAAAACACAGGTTCTTCCCACTCTCCCTTTGTTTGAAGCAGTAATATGCACTCTCACCTTCATGAATGCCTTTTTTCCTCATTCTGTAGCAGTCAACACACACACCAAAGCCGCACTTAGAGCAGACCCAGTGAAGGTTGAAGATTGTGGTGTCACACACATCACACATCTCTCGAACTCCACGAACTGCACGCTTCCAGGCTACTTGTCCTGCGGTAATTGACAGAATAGGCCAAGTGTTAGTTTTAATTAAGAAATTAAATGCTGAATCCTTTGATACAAGAAAGGCTCAGTCTTGTTCTCTACTGGAACTCCACTACCAAGCCTTTGCAGTCATAGATTCAGAAGAAGCACATCCAGAATAGTCTGAACTATCAAGATCGTCTCGCTTTCTCCTGTGCAGCACTGACGACACCTATTACTTATGATATGCATTTGACCGTGTTAACATGCATACTGTTGACATTCCCTTAAGTGGAAATTCCACAGCTGTCCTAAAAAATCCTTAAGCTGCTATTAGCAAGCTCAACTTAACATTTAGCATGCTACAGTCAGCTTGGATTTGTCCCCTGCTCTTCCTTTTTAGGAAGTTTTCTACATGTTACAGGTGTGCATCAGACCTTCTCAGAATAGTTTCCCACTCAGTTGTTCTTATTTGTGCAACTGACCGTTGCTGTTTAGGTTATCACGGACCCACAATATTTTATCTTCTTACTCTCCAAGTCACTCTCCCAAATCATTTTCTCTCTTACAATTGTCTCTCTTCAGGCTCTACCTAACACAGTCTCACTCATAGGATTTCTTTGGCACTAGCTCCTCTATTGCTAAACAATAGCAAATTCTTTCTTCACGGTCACTCTTCCTGCCTCACACCTGGGGGTCCAGAAAGAAGGGGCTCACCAAGATACACTACAGAGTGCAAAAACATTCAAACACCGTTCCCCGAGGAGGGCTATCTGACCAAACAAACTTACATTTTGGCAGAGATCAGTTTGTCAGAACTGCAGTTTTTAGGAAAAGGTATAATTTGAACTGAACTCTGCCAAGAAAAGTTTACCACAGCTTCAACTCTAGGTAGCAGCTTTTTCCTATGTCAACTAAGTGAGCCCTCTTTCACTGAACTGTTCAAAGAAAAGAGTATCTGGACTCCAAAATATTGCCTTCCTACCCAGGGCATTAAAAACATTTCCATTTTCATGAAATTGAGTTCCCTTATTTTCAACAGCCAGGGTTATAAACAAGCAAAGAGGAAATTCAATACATTTAGCTCCTTTGAAATCACCTCCAGAACTGACATGCTGACATGTGGACTTCACAGGTACATGAACAAATGCTTTCTCTGCTATTAAAGAAAAATCAAAAACCACACACATTCTTAGTTTCATGAATTCCCCCCAAAATTTCAACCTTCTGAAGTTCTTTTGATATTCCAGCCTGTATCCTTCTCTAGCTCTTAATACTTTGGCTTCACAGGCCTGAATGCATTCTAGTTGAAGTGAAATACAGAGCATGCAGATTCCAAGTAGTTCAGGGCAGGACCTCACAGAAAGCATTTCTGAAATATTTAAAAAGTCTCCCTTTCCGCTTTTGAAAGGTAGTCAGTCCAATTAAGCTTTTCTTCTTCTATTCAAAACCTTGCAGTGACTGGTAAAACCAATGTGATCCTTATATAAAGTCAGTACTACCCAGAATGCAGAAGACATTGGGTAGACACTTTTCTAAGCTGTATCACTTCTTTCATGTAGTTACAATCCAAAACAAAACCATCTTTATTTTAAGAGCCATTCTAAGAGTTCACAATGACTTCCATTTAGTTGCTCACATTCAGTTGCGGCCAAAAACCTGTGTTCTACGATGCAAGGTTTGCCCTGTTGGCACTGATGGAGCTCTGCAGTCAGTTACCCCATCAGTAACACCTCTCTGGGCAAACCCCAGTAGGGCTGTGTGCAGAGCTTCTTGCAACAGGCCTACTGGAAACTGAGCCTATGCTTTTGGATGGAGGGAAAAAAAATATTTCTTTACTGACTTTACAGGTAGCGTTGGGTCTGGCACCCAAATAAATTAAGAGCAGAACTATCTACCCAAATCAAGAGGAAAGCATAATTTTACGTACGTATTAAAAATACATTGCTGTCTGCTGCCGGTTTAGCTTTTTTCTTTTAAGACACTTCATTTCAGAACAGAACTACACTTTCCCTTCAACAGGAAATATAACTATAAATTGAGAATTATTCTGACAGACATGAAAGAATTATGTTTCCCTCCATAAACAAAGAGCTGTTAAAACTAGCTCACACTAGACCTTAACCTTCCTCTGAGAACAGAATTCAACTCTGAAGACTTCAATGACATTTCCAAATGCTTACAACTTATTTTCACACAGATCAAAAGCTTAAAGTTTCACATGGAGTTATTAAGGTAGGGGTGATTTAATACAAATTGATCTTACTGTGTGGTTCAATTGTAGACATAACTTCCTTTTCAGATATTACCAGCTGACAAAAGTGGTCTCCAATGTTGGCGAGGATATACTTTGCTGTGTCAAGATCCAGGCCTACAACATTTTTTGATAACGGCAGCCACAAGCTAATAGCTTCAGGGTCATACTTATTGGGAGTTAAGAAGCCCTCCTCACGCAGTATCCCATGCTTATTGAACTGCAACCTGTGAAATGAGCAGAGAAGAAAGGAAGAGCCATCACCTCAAGTGTTTCATTAGTTTATATTTTCTCCAAATGAGTCAATGCCTATACTGAATACATGTACACCATACATCAATAGTTAACACAATGGTTGCAGAGAACATGGCTAAACATACTTGTTGTAAGTGCTAGACATGCTCAATATATTGCCTGTTTAAACAACCTTACTAAATAAATTGGTGTACTGGGTCAAGGCAGTAAGGGAGACTTCCTAAAGATTTTTTTTATTCATGCAAAAATTACCAGGTTAACATCATTTGGAAACTGTGTATCTATTAAGTATCATATGCAGAGGAAGTGACAATAAAAGCTTCATCTAGAACAAGCTACAGCTCACAAATGAAAGCAGAACATAGAAGTTACTTAAAAATACAATGAATTTAAGTAACTAATAATTTGGAAGTAGTTGCCAACAAGATTTTAAAGAAATAATCCATTTTCTACAGCAAAGCTTGAATAAAGTAAGCTCTAGAGTGATTCCAGTAGTCAGGAGGTTATCTGTATTGTCAGTAGCTTATTAAACAAGAAAATCTGGAGTTAGGTTCCTGAATGTGAATGTTTTTACTAAACACTATAGAGAAAAGTTGACGTACAATGACAACGTGTGCTCACAACACCGCTATGAGTGGCAAGAAAACACACTGGCAACCGCTATCACAAAGAGAATAGCAATTTTCAGACTCTGAGGATTTCACATTCAAAAAACATGGATAGTTCCACTGGCTTTGACTTCTAAACTGAAGGATTCCAGCATTTTGATGCTTGTTTCAGCTAATGTCATACCACAGAGTTTGACAGCATCCACCCTGAGCATACAGGTATGCTTCAAGTAGCATTTCAAAACCTTTATTTGTCTTAAGAAATAAAGAGAAAACATCCAGGGACCTCGACTGTTCAGCTCAAGAATCAGGCTCATAGGGTCACAGGGAATCTGAAGCTGCAGATGAGGTGTGGAACATGTCAGCAGTGCTCAGCAGTCACTGGGTTTTCCTCAAAGTCACCCTGCTCGCCATCCCTGTCTGTCCTTGACATCCAGTAAGCACACCAACTAAAGAAACAGCACAACACTCAAGTGTAAGGTAGAACAAAAAGATGAAGCAACACACAGACTGCTGCTTTGCCCACTGCTGTTTTAGCTATCTAGACTGAAAGCCTCTGGTCACTTGTAACTCTTTCGTAACTGTATAACATGTCTAACATTTCACACTTCCAACTGCTAAATGCTGGGAGACATGGAGTCTAACCTCCCAGTACTATCAAGCTGAAGCATTCAAACTACACTCAAGTTATCCCACTGGCATTCAGCCCGGAACAGCAAAATAAACAGCTCAAAAGTTTGCCAAAATATTTTCTACTCAATGAAGCAGTTATAAAAATTTTAAGTGCTACAGAAATACAGGGAACTTCTCATTGGTTAGGAATACTAGGCTTATAGCTTGATAGCTACACACTGACATCCAGCAGTTTTAAACCAGAGATCTACTTAAGTCTGTGTTGAGCAAAAAGCTGGTTTTCATCTGGCCTGGAAAAAGAAGATAAACGTTATAGCTAATAGTGAGAATCCAACAGCACTCCTTCCAGAAAAGCAAGAAAAAAGGTCAGACATCCAATTCCAATAAGCAACTTGTTATTCACATCTAAAGAATACCACAATCTATATACACTCAATTGTTCTTACCTTCTAAAGTGAAAGAATCGACAAAAGACAGTGGAATCTTTCTGGTCTTTGTTCTTTCGGTAACTGTCCAAGCGGCATTCCCTGCATTTATGCAAGTGAGGTGCAATATTATTGCAGGACCCATCCTGTACAAATGCTTCTCCACTTTGCTGCAGTTTCTTCACTTTAGAAGCATCCGCTAAAATTGACTTGCGAACTATTACTGTAGGGAAGAGTAGTGATGATTACACAAGCTGTACTAATCAGTTTGTTACATAAACATGCAAGAAAATGCCTTCAAGTGAGAAACAACTTGTCAACTTTTCTTATACGTTCCAAATTGCATTAAAAGAAAGTAATTGTAAAACGTTTGCAGTCAGCAGGAACTTTCTCAAGCCACTGTCCCAGTGGAGGCATAGTCCAGGGACCTAAATTTAACAGATCCATTCACCTTTCCACAGCAAACTTCTGAAGAAGTGTCTGCTTTCACTGAAAGTACTTCAACTATGAGGGCTTAAGAACCTGTCTAAGGAGCTGACCAGGGCACAAAACAAAAGTAATGAAGACAGAAGTACAACCAGGCTCTTCCTTAGCCTGTTTCTCCCATTCAAAGTGCAGTGGATTTCAGCACCTTACTATAACAGATAGCAAGCATCTCTCTTCCTCCCACGTTGCATGTGAAACCTAGCAGGGCTCCATGGCTGCTTGGCTGGCTGTTCATTCATGCTAGTTATGGAACAGCACGTGGTAGTCCAAGATCAAGTAACATAAGTTTGGGGAGAAAGAGATGGGTGTGTAGAGAGACTCCTAGAACCCAGAACAATCAGCTACACTGTCTGATGCAGAGCACAAGATACACCATCAGGAGTCCAGCTCCTTAAATAACCACAGACTTCCCCATTCCACCTCACATAGAAAACTCAAAGAGCTCAGCAAGTGGAACTGGGCCACAGATAACACAGAAACAAGGCAGCTTATTAATTTTGTTTGAGAACAGTTATTGAATGAAAGCCCTTCTTGATTAAAGCTCCGCTGAGCAACATCCATCTCTCATAATGCATTTTTAGCAGCGGTCCTCAATTTTGTAAAGCAGTCTAATTAGACCATCAGCATCTGCCTTCCAAACAGAACCTTGCTCATGTAACTTGTTCTGCCATTCTGCTCTTGCATGCTTTGTAACAATTTTGTTTGTTCTTCCCATCTAGCAGGAAAACCATTTTTCTCAATTTTACCCAAAAATGACTTAAATTCCAGATCACTCACTAACAAAATTTAAATTACTATTTTTGTCTATGTTATAAAGGACATACTTGCACTACATTACACAGAAACAAGGATACTTTCAAATGACAGGAAGCCTAAAAAAATACCTACCATTATCCTGGATCTTGGTACTCCCACTCCAAAAGCTTTCATTTTCATTTCTCTCATAAAAAGCCTCATTTGAATTTCTCCTAATAAAAAATTCCATGTCTACATGTTCATCCACCTTGTTTCCTTTTTGGCTGTTACAACCACTGTGTGATTTAACTCCAGGCTCAGTAAAAGGGAGATGAGCATCTGACGTTGAGGGCCTACAATCTAAAGTCCTCTGCAGTTCAACAGTGCTATTGACTCTTGGTACTGTTATGGAAGAGTTAAGATGTTGCAACGGTTTTGCAGAAATGCACTCTTTTGGAAAGTTTGTTGCGGGCTTCAGAAGAGGTTCATTTATATTTTTCAGGCTGGTTTCTTTTCCATTAGTTGAATCACTCAAAGATGAAGATCTTGAAGTTGTCAGAGAGGTATATTTACCATTTTGATCGTTAATATTTTGCGTTTGTTCTTTAGTTATATATGTCACTTTAGGAAACACTGTCAGATTTTCCTTCAATGGTTTTATTCCAGCATTAAGACAAGAGGGATGGACTTCCGGTAAGCTTCGTCTACATGTGCTGAAAAATAACATGAAATACTTAGACAAATGCGTCAAACAAATCAAGGCATCTGTTTCTCAATGCTAGTCACGTTTAAATCCTGAAAGAAATTTAATCATGTACTTCTGATATTCAAAGATGTAGAATTCTGTATGAGAAATAGGTTTGTGTTTGATTTTTTTTCCTTTATTATTATTGCAAGCGCTGTAACCAAATGCTCAAGCTCTACCCACATGTAGATCCACATGTAGTTTAGCTACAGTAGCTACTCCACTACTTTTTTCACAACTACAGATATTTTCTCATTTGCAGTATGTAACATATGTGTAACCAAGTGCACTCACTTGCATGTCTGTGTTAGAGGATTCTAAAGCTCAAGGAACTCCAGCAGGGACAGTGGTTCTGGTTGGCACTACATCTATATTGAGACAGTAAAACTGTCCCCACACAAAAAGATCAGATGAAAAGTCATGCTTTCTGCAAACTAATACCACTTCTTGCAAAGTCAACACACAAAACTTATTTTTCCTACCACACTGTTTCTACTATAGACATTAAATCTTTGTGATACAACTGTAGGCACAGGTACAATATTCTAACCTTTAATAACTGCTAGATGAGAAAACTGTCATTTACACTCAGAAAAACAGTTACACTACAGTACAATTCTCATGCTTGCTGTAGTTGGAAAACTGAATAAAGCAATTTGTATTTGAGACATTCATCTGGTTGAAAAATGTCTTGACTATATGATTCCTAGAGGAAGTTTTATAATGGAAATGCAGGATCAGCTCAAACTTGTTCAAGGAAAGTTTGGAGTGGCAAACTCAGTACTGGAAGATTTAAAGCCCAACGGGGCATCTTCCAGGCTTCTACAAGTAACAAACAAGTTTAAGGCCAACATAAATTGGTATTGAACAGAAATGTAGCGAAGGACCCATACTTAATCTGCAAGCAGCTAGCCTTCAGGATGCCTGTCTGAAACTGTTCCAATGTTGCAAAAGGTTGGAGTTACTGCACTTCCTTAAAAAAAACCAAGCTCTATGTTTATTCTGCTACAAACTTGAGCTACTTCTGAAGGAAAAAAAAGTCCATGAGAGTATGAAAAGATTTCTTACCCCTGAGGAATTTCTGCACCAAGATTGGGAGGAGAGTTAGCTGGCAGGGGCAAGCCTTGATGCCTTTGGTCTTTATTAGCAGGAGTACAACCCAGCAATGCTTCACCAAACACTGTTGGTACTGAGTGCACATGTCCCTGACTCTGAGAAACCTGCAAGGGAAATTTTAACGGTTATGAACACTTACAACATCACCACCAAAATAAATACCATATTACAAGGTTAAGCTTAAAAAGAGAAGTACATCAACGTTCTTCCCAGCACACATAAAAGCTTGAAGGCCTTTTCTCACTCAGTCTATTAGATGGAAATAACAGAGTGTCCTTTTTAAATCTCAGAGGTTCAGTGAAATACTGTTCTTGCTAATTCATTCCTCCACCCTCATCCCTTCAACTACTGTCACAGAATTAAAGGGTAGGGAGTGGATGCAACATTAAAACAAAAGGATAGAAAGCTCTGCTCTTCTTCAGAACCAGCACCGCAATGGTCTCTCAAAGTTAGCAGCAGTAACCAGAATTCAGAAACAGCTTTCAGAGCTCACCTGTAAACCTCAGGGAAAATGAAAACTGAGAAGTTAGTCTGACAACATTACCAAAAATCTGTATGTGAACTTCCCTGCAGTGGAAAAAAAAAATCTTTGTACCAGGATTCCAGAAAGTGTTAAGTGAAAAAATCTTGTGCAGATTAAGTAACCAACTTTATAAGTCTACAATTCTTTTAGAAATACATCAGGCATATCAAATGAGCAAGTCTTTAAATAAACAGTTGTTTTCCATAGGGCTCCCTCCCCAGTTCTGACATCCATATTCCACTCCCACACACTCAACTTACTGCTGTAAATTCATTACCATCAACTCTAAGTAGTTCCTTTCTGCTTTGGTATAACACAGCTGTCAGACACACAAACAAGTTTACAGAAAACCCTCGGAATTTATTAACTCTACGTTAGAAATCACATACTAAGTTGTTTTTGTTTTCTTTAAATATAAAAAGACTATAACTTCAGCTTACCAACCCCATAATCACATCCCATCCACTGAAGACCAAGAATCAGCTTTTCTTCCTTATTAGAGTACACTCACTTGTCACCGTTTTGAGAAAACAGTTTCAAGACATTTCCCAAAGAGTACAAAGGTTATAAAGGTTCCAGCCCTTGGAAGGCAGACTAGAAAACTAAAACTAAGTAAATAACTGCACTGCTTTAAGAAAAAAAAGCAAGCCATGAATTCAGATCACAATAACTCTTCTGCAGAACATTTGGAATATGAAATAAAGGCTGGCTTTGTGCATGCTCAGCAAGCTGCTCAGTGACCGAATATGCAGAAAGCCAAAGAATGGCAAATTGAGTGCCTGAAAGACACTAAAGGTACTCAAGCATGAGCTATGTAGTGGAGTACGATTACAGTGCGTGAGCTACTTCATGCTGCTTTGCTGCATACTCCTCCTCATCAGTGAATACAGGATGTATCTCTTTTCATTGAGGAATCTGATCTTGTACTTGTTACCTCCTGCTGCTTCCTTGTGAAGTTGTTAAAGATTTCTATTAATGATATGCAGACATCAACCAAACCTAGATAGTTGACTCAGCACAAGACTGAGCACACAGAAGCTAAGATTCAAAATTTACAAGAAACTTAAAAAAAAAAAAAAAAAGAAAGAAAGAAACCACCCCTACCATCATGACTCAAGAGATTCCATAAGCTTTTCCATAGCCCTGTCTAAAATACAATTTTGGTCTGAAACACTCAGACAAAATTACAGGTTAAGTTAGAAGTTCTGTGGCCAAGTCATTATTTTTCATTTACATTTCTATACTTAAGTTACTCAGATCTTTTTTTGGCCTGTCAAGAGTATTTTTTTTAGAACTCCCAGATCTCTCACATAAGAAATAAATGTAGACATACAAGTATACTAGAAGAGTAGCCACACTCCCTCTTGGTACCAAAGCAACATTCTTCCGTAGTACTGCTTGTGTGCCTTGAATCCTCAGAGCATGCAACCATAGGCCACAGGTTTTGGGTTTAAGAATAAAATAGTTAAAGAATGAACAGGAAAAATGAAAGTTACGCACTTGAGAACCACCCTGCGTTTAATCACACTACAGAATACATGACAAGGCAGGCTAACACTAAAGCACAAGAAAGGGGCAAAAAACAGTTTAAGAAAAGGAAAACCCAAACTTCAAGGCTTAGTAACTTCTCTGATTACCACAAAGCAAGATATTTCACCCATGCCTAAACAAGTTTCAATAAACTCAACACATCCTCCAAGGGATTATGTTTATTTTTTAACTTTTCTACTTAATCCCTATTTAAGACTGTTCTGAGAAATTACATGACTGTTATACAACACAGCTGTACATAATGTAGTAAGACATTACCTCAGGAGAAGACTTTGTGTGTTTGGCATCAACACTTCCACTATTTTCTGATGATTTCCTTTTCACGCCCCCAATTCTTTTGGATTTATCTGGAATAGAAGGTGATCACCATTAGACTATTTTAGCACAAGCACACTACTTGTCTCTGCAGTACAAACAATAACAGCTCTTACCACACTTTCCATTATTGTCATATATTATTTCCACGTGAATTAACTCTGGATCAAGAGTTTTTAAAGCTGGAATCTTGAAAAGGAACAAAAAAATACAGAGCCAGTTAGAGATGCAAGTTATAGTTTGAATGTGTTTATTTTAGATGCTGTGGTATAGATGAAGCTTAAACACTTGACTTCTGGATGCCATGAATGTCAAGCTAAATATAACAATGTACAATGATGGCAGTGCTTCTGCTTGAAAACATGTACGTAAACTGGTGCTTCAGAGCACTGTCTACACAGCAAAGGAAAAAGGATCAGATGTTTGTCTTGCTCTTCATATAAAACCTCCAGGTCTCCTTTCTTTTGTGTAGATAGCCACTTATTTGACAGTTGTGCCAGCAGCATGAAGTAACACAGAAACACTTTGGAGTAATAAAAACCACCGTACTACAGTGATTTCTACTTTATTTTAGCTTAATGTATTAAAGACAGGATTTTAAATGGTATTGATGGCTGTATAAACAAAAGATTGCACCCTTCACCCATCTCTGTTTGTAAACCCACATCAACTTGTTCTTACCTCCTGACAGTTGACTTCTAGAGTTCTTGTAGCAGGATTACCATTTACAACAACTGCTGTGAACCACTGGGTAGATGGATCCAGGCTATAAATTCTAATTTTTGAACCAATGATATTTTTTCCACCTTAGAAATCAGAGAGAAAAAAAACAATAAAAAAAATGAAAACATTCAATATGCCTAAGAACAAACGTGCATGAAGACCATCACGTTATCCAGGTTCCAACACAAACTAACCAATAGTACTGCATGCTAGATGTAAGTAAAACAGAGAACCTAGAGACAACTTCCACATTTCTGAGGGGGGAAAAAGACCATGATAAAACACCATCTTCTAGACGTCTGCTGCCTTTGGATAGGTCGGTTAAGCCTTGTGGATCTTCAGACATGCATTTGGAGCCAAGTCTGACCTCCAAATTTCAGACACTGAGACAAGTCAGTAGACAAGGAAATTAAAATTCATTTATTGGATGTGGAACTTTCTCCTCTTTAAAGCACTGCAAGTGAGGACTCTAAACTGCAATACTTTCCTTGCCATAAAAGCATTTGCAAGAAATGCCTTGCAAGTAGACGACTAAAAAGACACTTGCATGAACCAATAAGTAAGAATGAGGCCAGCAAAACTGAAACCAACAATTTAAACCTGACTAACAGAGCAGTCTCTATGTAAAGCTTTTGAAGTTTGAAAAAATAATAAAAATAAAAAAAGAAAGAAATCAAGCCACTTGAGAACAACGAGCAATGCCCAGTAATTTCATTTCAACAGGAACTACTGCACATTTGATATCTCCTTCACAAGAGTCAGGTCATCTACCCATGTCTAAACTCTACACTCGCTCTTACAATGGCAACACCCAAAAGTGAAATTTCCATAATGCTTCATGGTTTACATTCACTGATCCAATATGAAGTGCAATCTTCTTATTTTTTTAAAAAGCTTTCATCCTTAAAACAGATTGCTATGATTTATGCCATCAGCGCAAAGATTTCCCTTTTGTTTACAGTATTTATTGACAAATCTTCCTGCAACAGAGCACGCTCATACCTTGCACCAAGCGTGTTTCATCTAGGTGTTTCTTAACTAAAGCTTGAATTTCTTCATTGACAGTTTGATCATCCTTAAGAGGAAGCCTGGAACTCTCCACATCCTATTTAGAAGGAAAAGTTTTTAGTATGAGGATAATGCTTTTGACTAACAAGAAGTCATGAGTATTTAGATACAAGGCACCACCCATTCATCTAGACCCAACAAGTTTCTCATTCCTGTATGCTCCTTCAGTTCCCAGCGCATCACATTCATAGAAGCAGACATCACTTCCTTACCATAACCTGGAACTGCCATCAGTAAGCCAGCTAAGAGAGAACTCTCCAGATCCACTTTAATACTGCACTAGAAACAATCTGGTCTTGTTTTACTATCTTGCTAATAAGCACTGAGTTTAACTAAACCATTTTTTGAGTTTAGGATTAAGTTCTTAGAAGCAGCAAAAACATTTTCTAAATAGTCCTGAACAAATGTAAAGGCAAATATTTCAAGTTTTATGTTTCAATTTGTCACGCCAGGATCCAGTGCATCTCAAGACACCATTAAAAATTTTCCTGAGAATGAAAACAGAAGCAGCTATACCTAAACTGTTCATAATCACTACGTATTTATCTTTTTTATATTTTATTTTTATTTTTCAATCTAAACTTTGACAACATGATTCTGTGATTTAGAATTGATTCCGAAAACAGAAGTGGAGAGCAAGTTTTTAACAATGGCTCACAGTACCAATACAAAAGGATTACATATTTTTGTCTAAAGCACTGTTGTGGTGTTTGTAAGCAGCAGAAGTCTCAAGAGCTAGCAGTCAAAGAGCTGTTATTTAAGACGCCAGAAAAGCAGTTTTCTTTACTGCAGTATTGAGATGAGGCTTCCATGTAACAAAATCTCTATTTGCTTTTTGAGCCCACATGGGCAAGACAACAATCTATCACTTACATCTAGCTTTAAGTGATTCCTATGCTAGTTTCTCAGGATACAGTCTACTTGCTGACTGTCAACAGGTCCAAGTAGTTGAACATTAACGATGGCACTATTAGCAGTCTCAACATGGGACACACCTATCACTCATTTCATTCATACTGTGTATAGGTCTTAAGAGCAGTTTTCTAGAACAGGTTAAATCCTTTACCAGCAACAGATACCATTCCTCAAAATGCCTTACTAGCCAGTCATGTGGGGCAACAGTTTCAACCTGTCTCTGCCTAGTTTCCACTAACAAGTTCTCCTCTGGGTGCTCAATAAAGGTATTATAATTCAACCATCCCATTTACATCCTGCCTGCCTCCACAGCTGTTTAGGATTAGAAGTCATGTGTTTCCATTAAGCAGTAAGATTTATTCCAGACATGTCTGCAATTCCTTTCACAGCTACAGCAGTCACATTCACAAGACAAAAGGAAATATTTCACATTTACCCCCTACTATCAACATGATGCAAGAGCTGTCACCTGAGCTGAATGACTGCCCTAACATACTCCCTCATACAGCTGTCTGAAATGCCTGTGTCCTGGACATTCACATTACACTCAGAACTGATATTTAGCAGTTATGGCAATAGATACCTACTCCAAGTTTTCATCTGTTTAAAGTCTACATTTAGGATACATTAACTTCAGATATCTTAAATACCAAGACAAAGAGATTTATATTCTAATTTTATAATGCCATACAAAGTTACCTGAATGGGTGTCAAAAGGTCTTTAGAAAGAAAAACACATTTCTCTTCACCAAGATAGCGTATTGAAACCATTGGTCCCAAGCCGGCTTTGTCCACTAAGGATTTGTAAGTCTACAAAAATGATAAGCATTTTCTTAGAAGCAGAGTAAGGTCTCATTTCTCATATTCATTTTAATTAAAAGAAATTTAGTTTTGTATATGTTTCCCCTGTTAAGGTCTCACATCTACATGCAACTCTTAAAACAAAGCAAGTTTCTAATAACATTTCTCCTATCAATCTAATAAAGAAGTTACCAGATTATATTTGAAATTCATTGCATTTATTAGGAAAAGTACAGGATTCAGTTCAGGTAGTTGCCACTAGTAATCATCAACCATTCATCTTAGCATAAAGACTTTACGAGCATGAAGAGTTCCAAAAGGGGACATGCTCATGAAAACTCTCCTTATGGTAGAGTGGGGGAATAAGTAGCAAATCAATGACAGCTTGCTACAGGGCTTGCATTTAAGTTCTCAAAACTCACACATTGACAGTGTACTGAAGTCTTAATTCAGGCATACATGACAACTTAGATAGCCTCATAGTTATTATACTGCTCCAGTACAACTATGTCCTCAGGTACAACAAAGACTTTGAAAGCAGCCACGAAACAACAGTCTCCTTTGAAAAGCTTTTGAACTATTCCACACTCTACCACATCCTTGAGTCAACTGCTGCAATCAAGATTTATTTAAATAAATCCCCTTTTTGTGACCTGCGTCTCTTGTGACTCTTCCTTTCCTTCCTTGTTTAGTGAGAAAGGGAGGAAAAAAATCTTTGCCAAGGCAAGCTCCAATATTGTGCTTTACTTTATCCTACATGGCTCCTACAATGAGCTTCTAACAAGTACATGGCATGAACTGACCCTTTAAACACATCAGTAAAGGAAACCTCACACATAAAACAAAGGTGAGTATCCAATCAGAGCAGTTTAGATACACGGAAATAAGCAGGTCTTCAAAATGTCACATCACCAAATCTATTAGTAGAAATACTAATACTACAAGGCAAAGAAAAGAATATCAAGTAGTCATCTCTCCATTTCCTCTCCCACTCTGTTTAGCTCTACTTCCAACTAATGTCTGCTCATATCAGCTCTGCTTAAGACAAACCTCAGCTAAAACAGCAACACAAATTACACTACATACCTCATACCTAGCAAAGTCAAAAAATATTTAATATGGACTACAACTTTAGCGTAATTTAAGTTGAGCAGATCTCCATCTTTGTTTAGTTCACAAATACTTTTGAATAGCAATATCCAAAGCAGTCAAGTAAAACTATACTAGCAGAATACATTAACCAAGAAAAATTCTTTTCACTTCTACTGGCTGATCTGCATAACCAGCCATGCATGGCAGTTGCGGGAAGCTTAGATTTCTGGCTTGGACAGTGTAGCTCTAGTTTTTATGCATATAAAAAACTGATCTCACAAGTGATCTGTGGCAGACAGCCATTATATAAGAGTTACTCAGATTAGTTTTGTCTCAGATCAGAAAGTACTGAAGAATTAACAGTACTTGACACAAAGTAAAGAAATGATGTAAGATAAAAATATAGGCTATCCTTATACATCTGTTCTTTGTGGCTAAGAATAGAGAGAAAAAGGACAATTTCATGAAATGTGAAGCCAGAGGGAGAAGGAATTCACTCCCTACAGAACAGTAGTTTGGGAGGGAAGCAAAACCTTAAAAATGTGTCCCTGTATCCCTAGACAAAACAAACCAACTTAAAAATGCTTACGAGTTTTGCCGAGTTCTGTACAAAGAGCTTCAGTCTCCCTGCATTTTACACGTAAGGCTTTACAACACAAGTGACACTGTACTTGAGACGTTCACACTTGTAACAAGCATAACTATCCTTAGAAGATGGAAGAGCAGAACCAAAGAGTGAAAGGCGAGCTGTGTACTTGCCATTGCAGGCCACTGGACAGGTGACATAGAACCACCATGAGATCTTCTTTCTGCCAGTACCAACTTTTGCTCCACGAGGAATACCTTCATTTTTGGGCTGTAGACTTCTATCCATCTTCTTTTTTCCCATGACTCATCATCAAATTCTACACAAATCTACAGAAATGGAGTAAAGCAAAAAGAGTGACTAACCTCCTTAATATTCAAATACATACAAGATAGAAATTATAAACAATTTTTTCTGAAAGAATCATTTAAATGAAAGCACAAACACTGCCTTTCTGTCAGACAATTAACCAATCACTAAAGCATCCTAGAAGACTTAGTATTTTAAAAGCGTAGTTAATGTTAACTGGTTTGTCATCATTACTGTCACATAATGCATTAACACTCCTATTAACTCCATGACCTTCCCATTTCAATCAGTCCTCTGTTGATCAAGTACAGTTAACTGTGTTAGCTCTGCCACCCATGTTTACAGTTGGGGGTGAAAAAAAAGCAAACAAACAAACAAGGACTGTATCCTACAGCAGCACATGCGTTTTCCATAAACTTTAATTCAGAGCACTCAAAGACAACCTGCTTTTCCAGAAATATTTTACAAGCAAGTCCCAAAGAATAACTTGAGCAATTTTACTGAAAGCACAAGTAACAACATGCCTGCGAAGGACATCAAATAATACAGTGTGAAGAAGGTCATTTCCTGCCTGCTTTTAATTGGTGTTTACCTCTACAAATCTCTGAAGCATATATACAAACTGCTCAAGAGGAAAGCAGCTGTCACTACATGGCAAAAACACGGAGCATCTGACCAATTTCAAGAATGGCATTACTATCCTTCCATAATATGTGGAGATGATAAAAAGATTGAGGAGAAAAAGCCCACACAGATAAACACTCACTCAACTAAAGGAATTTAGAGAACAGTACCTTCAGAAGTATGTGTCCCTGCTTCCACCAAACATCCCTATCTTAAATATAGCATTTAAGTGGTTTACTCTTAAAGCATAACTGAGTAACTCCTGGAGACTTCCCCTTTTGCCTCTTCCCTTACAGGGAAGCTAAACAAGTAGAAGCATGCACACAAAATGGCATTATCACACCCAGGAGTTGTAGGACTAATGGGCGCAGAAATGAATTTACTCATTTTCAAGTTCACAGAAATAGTGAAAGAGATAAGTAAACAGCACAACTCCCAGAACCAGAATGGCTTGTTTTGCGTGCAGAATGAACACTGCACAAACAGGAAAATACAGTTGAGAAAATGTTTTCAGAAGTAATTAACCATCCTCCATTTCTTAGCCAATGCTTCCTAATGCTATACAAAAAGCAAAATTTGAAATATTATCTACTTCTACTCCAATCCATCACTACCGTGGGTCTTCCCATACAGTCCTCTACCACAGAGCTGTGATAGAAGAAAGGAGGTAGCATGTATTTTTGATACCAAAAGTTCTTCATGGCTCCATCAGCTACTTCACAACTTCTTGACCACTTTTACTGGAGAACACACGAAGTTAATCACTGCTAGCAGAACCACCACCATCTCCATGGCACACAGTAAAGCATTAACGACCCCAGCAGCACCTGCCCCTCCCCCAGGTGCCAGAGAGGGTCCTTCAGAGCTTTCTGAAGCAAGTCCTCCTCCTCACCCCAATCAGTGGATTGCCATCCATGGGGAAAGTCACACTGCAGGCACATGACAGAAGCTCAGCCACAAACAACCTGGAGCTCTCCACAGCATTTTTCAAAGTTCAGACATTCAAGCATTAGAAACACAAAGGTTGTCCCCTTGTTGGGAAAAGTGCAGGTGTTTCCTGCCTAAGTACCTTGTAACAAATAAGAGTAACACAAGATTCTCTTACTGTAACAGAGTCTTGTTCCTAGCAAACAGTTTGTATCCTACAGCAATAGTTCAGACATGATTGGATAGTTTTCCTGGCTACAGTTGACAGAGACCCCCTTGAGAGCTTCAAGCTGTCAAAGTCTCTTGGTTTCCACCCTGAACGTACAGTTAATGAGTTACGCGAAGCCTGCAATAATTGATAGTGCATACAAAAATCCCATCAGCAACCATTAATAAGAAGCAGCCACCATGCAAGAAGAGCATGAGGAGCCTCCAAGGCCATGCACGGATGTCATACATCTATGGTGCTGTTTGGAGGAAAGTCGTCCATAAAAAAAAAAAAAGCATTTGGGTTCCGTAAGTAACTCCAGCCTCAAGGGAAACAAAATCGTTTACAGCTGACAAGGTCCTAAATCACGGCTGGAAAACGGACAGAAATAAAGCCCAAGCAAACCACGCGCACCCAAGAAGTTGTCATCGCGCCGGTGAAAGGCAACCACCATGAGTTGGAGGTAACTTCCGGCAACAGCATGAGCACGGCACGGCCTTCAGCCAGCAATGCACATGTTTCCAAGCAGGTGAGCTTGTCAAGAAGGGCT
The DNA here is from genome assembly GCA_024606505.1 of Aquila spilogaster. Classification (NCBI taxonomy): domain Eukaryota; kingdom Metazoa; phylum Chordata; class Aves; order Accipitriformes; family Accipitridae; genus Aquila; species Aquila spilogaster. The sequence continues at coordinate 624 of JANHGO010003391.1, read as the reverse complement.
CACCAAAACACACGGTCTATATATACATATATGTATATATATACATATATATGTACATATATATATGAGGTACGGAGCACATATGTACACCGACACTTGAAGTCCCCAGGCCCTCGGAGTGCCCCGTTACCTTCAGGTCCGGTTTGGAGATGTCAGTGTGCGAGACCGCCCGGATCCTGCCCGCCTGCCAGGGCCATTCCGCCACGCGCTCCGTGTCCCAGGGCCCGTCGTCCTCCCCGGCCAGGCTGAGGAAGCGTTTCCCGACCAGCAGCGACCAGCTCCCCTCGAGCCTCAGCACCATTTTACCTCATCGGGAGGCCTCCCTCGGGGCGGGAGGGAGAAGAAGGCGGCCGTAAGGCTCTGCGCGGGGCTCGCCGCCCGCCCGCCTTCTCCTCGCCTAGCACCCCAGAACGCCGCTCTGCCCACGGGGCTGTTAATTATTGCCTCAGCGGCAGGAGGGAAGGAATCCCGGCAGCCCGCCCCGCCGTAGCCTGCCCCCGCCGCCCCTTTGTTCCCAGCAGCCGGAGCGGGGGGCGGCAGCTGAAGGAGGCGGCCGTAAGGCTCTGCGCGGGGCTCGCCGCCCGCCCGCCTTCTCCTCGCCTAGCACCCCAGAACGCCGCTCTG
>JANHGO010003390.1:0-27270 GCA_024606505.1 Aquila spilogaster | reverse complement strand
CCACGCACAAAGCCCTGGTACACAAACGTGCCGCTTGAAGACTCTGATGAGACCTGCAGTGACAGGAGAGCAGAGATCAACAGATTTGTTCAACACTTCCCTGGGATTTCAGCACCCATCTCACCACAGCCTCTTTCAAGTTCATGCACAGCATTAATTTGATTCAATTCCCCAGAAAATTGTGGCATTTTTTAAGAAGTCTGACTGCCCAACAACTTGTTAAGACTCTCACATCTCAAAGGAAGGAAAAAAAAGAAAAAATCTCATTTGCAATAAACTACAGAATACATTGCTGATTCAACAGGGATAGTGAAGGCTCTGGGCTACAACTGGCCACGGGTCAATCAGATGCACATTTCTTCTAAGCTCCAGTGGATCTCTTAAGGGCATGGGAAGTTACCAGACACAGAAATGCGGGTGAGAAGTTGACTCCGTAAGGGAAGATTAGCTCTTCTAACTTGATGTTTAACCGATATAAAAAGTTAAAATGGAATTAATCATGTTGGTTTCTCCTTTAGCGTTATCTGGAAGACTTACAGATTTAAAACCACAGGGCAGTACAAAAACATACAGCTGCAAGGGAGCATGGAAGAGGCGACTGTCATGTAGCGTTATCTTGCATGCTGGAAGAATGCCCTAAGTCCCCTTCAAGCAAGCAGGTCACTGGAGGATAGCAGCCTCATCTGGCCACCAGCTAAGAGAATTAATCCCTCAGCTTCAGCGAGAGAAAAGCCGGGATTGTGATAGCAATGGGAGGAGTTGTGTGGGTGGACTTTGTGTATGAGGTGCCCGTGCACTTACATGTCCATCTAGAGCCCATTTATCGTTTTTGAACTTGTTGACAAAGATCTCCACTGGCCCTGTTATTTGATAAACCTGGAGAAGCAGGTGCACATCTTCTTTCTTGTAAATGCCTGAAAAATAAGTGACTTTTAATCTCTAGATCACAATGACTCTGTGGAGTTTGAAGTAATTAACTTTCTACCTGAGAGAGTAGAGAAATCGCCTCATCATCTTAGAGTGGACAATAACTCCTCCTACCAACCCTATCAGCAGGATGCACTGGGAAACACACCACAAACACACAATCCCACGTCCGCCCCCCAGGATATTAAAGATGTTTTGCACATGGGAAGAGACTCAACCGTTAACGTTCAGGTTATGTTGCTGGATCAGTAACAACCTGGTGCTCTGTGAAGGGCAGGGACAAGGAGCACTCACATAATTTAATCTTGTTTATCTTAAACAACAAGTCCGCCACTCCAGCACACAGGGAATGGACAATGGACTGGGCTCAGCTGCCTTTCGGGTAGAGGCAAAGCAAACTCAGGTACCTGATTTTGTTTGGTTTGGTCCAATCAAAGATTGGAGACTTCAAACCTGGGTGGTTCTGTAAAGCTCTATCAGAGCATCAACATCACTCATATAGCAGAGCATGCTGCCCCTCGCCCTGTGATACCACTTATGACAAGTGTAAATCCCTACACACGGCCACGTCGGCTCCCTTACCAGACACCTGGAGCTCCACGCCACTGTGGTCTATCAAAGTGGCATTGACTTTACTGGTGGCAGGGTCGAAGCTAGTGACAGACAGCATCGCAGGCTGCTTTTTCCCCATGTATTCGTAGGAGCCTTTCCAAAGGGAATTCCTCGCAAACACATCAGCAGGCACTAAAAACCGCAACAATTGGGGATGCAGAAAAACAAGAGCATTGGCATCTATTTCCATTTTTCAGAAATCAAAATAGAGCAAATTTCTTTGAGCTCACAAATATGTATTTAAATATCTCAAATCCCACCCACTCTGTGTTATCATCACTGAGTACAAAGCCAAAGAGAGGAGAACAAACAAGCTGATGACTTTAGTTTTGTTGTTTTGACAAAAAATGCCACTGAAGTTTTAAAAACAAACCAACCCCCAAAATAATTTCTTGGGAAAAGCTAACAAAACCCATTTCTTTAAAAAAAGGTCTACTGTAAAACATCCTAGAGGGCTCGAATCTCCGGAGTGCCCTGGGAAGGGCAGTGGATGTTGGTGCCTGACTCCCTTAAGGCTCCTGTCCATTATCAACAGGACGGGGCACGCAGGCTGCTTTCACCAGCCCAGCAGTTTCGAGATCTGCAAGGAACAGCCGGGTTTCTGGCTGCCCTGGGGAACAGATGGGACGGATAGACCTGGTAAGGTCCAAATCTAGTACTAATGTGTCCCATGGAAAAGCAAACCCCGCTACGGTACCTGACACCTTGGCGAGCGGTGGGTCCCGTGCAGTACCAACCGGCCTTCCGCTGGGGCGGACATCAGCTGAAAGAGAGGAGCAGACCACAGCCGGTGAATATTGTGGCCTCTGACGCTGTTGAGACACTTCTACTGCGCTGGCGCTAGCAGAGGACAGCCTTTGGCTGGCACTGCTCACACACGTAACGCGGCTGCTCGTCCCTGGGTACAACGGCTTTGGACGGGTTCCTGCCCAGCCCATTTGAAACAGCACAAAGCTTCATTTACTGTCCTCCCCTGCCATCTGCTCCAAAGTGTCCAGGGAGAGCTACTGCGCTCCACGAGAGCCGTGCAGCTCTATTTCAAGATTAGACCGTTATGTGTTCCTGATCTAGGACTTTGAGGCAGGTAAAAGGTTGGTGAGGTAAAGAACAATCTTTGTCTTGTGCAGATGCTTCTAGATCCGAACCACCAGGCAGAAAATCCCCTAGCTGCCTCTCCCCTGGGAGCTGTGCAGGACTCTATGAGAACTGCGGTCCCTACAGCCAGCTCAGCCAGACAAACGTGACTTCTGGAGCGCTGGTGTAGGTCTAAGAGAAGAGCCCTTTTCTCTTGGGCTGCAGCGCTCCCCTCTGCAGAGGTGTAGGCAAACACGAAACCGGGGTCATGCAGCCCAGAGCTTTTACCGAGGCATATAGGTGGTTTTCCTGTCCAGCTGCCATCTGCTTTGCAGGTGCGATGCTCGGATCCTCCGGTGAGATAGTACCCGCTCTGACAGGAATAGATCAAGGTGTAGCCCAGAGATGGCAAATCCAGAGCACCGACGTTGGCGTGGGAGGGGGTCTCCGGCTGCTTACAGTGGTGAGCTGAAAAGCACAAAGAAAACGGAGATGAGACACCATCCAGTCGTACAAGGAAAGGCAGAAGAGTGACACCATCACGTCAGCAGGGACAGAGATCTCTTAGAAGAGCTTTCTTCAGCAAAAGCTTTCTCTGCTCGCTGAGGGAGACAATACCATGCCTGGATTTTTCCCAGCCTGATGAATTAATGAGACCGCTTCCCATGCTTCGCTGGCTAGATTGCTCTTTCTGGCTAAAGCTCTCAGGGGATCCTTTGCTTGGTTCCAGCTTTCATGAACTGAAGTTCAGGCTCTGCCACCTCCCACCTTTTAAGGGGAAAAAAACGTCAAAACCAAATGATGCTAAATACACCCTCCTCCTTCCTTTGACCCCAGAATTTTGTCTGAGGTGTATCTACAGACTGAAGAACGCCTTTACAGGACATCAAGACCCGGTAAGTTAAGCCAGCGATTCCAGCAAGTGCATTACAGATTTGTTTTTGTATCATCTCTCTTCATAGGACCACTGTCCTACTCACAATTTGCACATACCTGTCCATAGGATCAGACAGTAAGTCCTCAGAAGTGTGCAATAGTCATAAATTCCTGTAATTGCTCAATAACTTTCAGGATTTGGCCACAGAAATCGAAACCGAGCTTGTCCAGCTCCCTGCCACCAGAGCGAGCGTGTGCCCGCACTGCTCTATCACGTCCTGCTGTAAATGTGTCACCACTTTCCTTGAGAAGTTACAACACAAAATGAATGAATCACAGAGCCGGGAAGCTCCCTCTCACCCATACTGTAAATTTGCCCTTTCTGTAGCTCTCAAACTGCTCATGAATGAAAACAAATCCTCAGCAGCCTTCATGAGGTATTATCTTAATCCTCGTTTTACAGAGGATGAAATATAAAACCCAGAAAGCTGAAAGACTAACCCGAACTCGCATGGTCTGAGAGCCCCGGCTGCGAGCCCGCAGCCCAGCACTCATTAGCAGTAACCGCATCCAACTCTGCGCTGCGGATGGAGAAGGCTTTACACAAAACCTCAAGGCGACAACTCAGTAGTCCTTGCTGGCACGGGTAAGCCAAAACCATCTTCTATTTCAATGCACCTAGCACCAGGAGCAAAATCCCATGTACAGCCACAGCTGCTGCTGCATCCCTGCAGTCTTCCAATTCAGCAGAGAGAAGACAGTGAATTTGGGGACGCGCTCCCACCACCCCGGCAAGCAGCGGGGAAGGGCAGCTCCTCCCAGGGCAACTGCCCCCCTCTCCCCTGACGCTACGTGTAAGGGTTTTTAAAGGTGGGTGCCCCAGCTGGGCTGCCCGCAGAACGAGCATCTACAGGGTTTGTTAGCGGAAAAATATCTCACCAATAAACCACCTCACAAGGGAGAGGAAAAAGCTTTTTAATACTTATGATACAGAGGCCGTGATGGATATTACCACTTAAATCCATTACATTAAACTGCTTCTGGTGTAGCAGGGAAAAGATGATGGACAGCTTAAAAGAAAGAGCAACACGTTATTAAAGATGAGGAGAAACACTGCTCTGGCGGAGAGCCCTTCTGGCTAAATGTTAACCTTGGTCCCTGGAGTGTGAGCTCACATCTCGGCCATCAAATACTGTTCCAAAAGCACGAAACAAAGTCTCACCTGAAACTAAGTCTCTGAGGAAGGGACAAGCAAAAAAAATCTCATCTGAAATCAGAAGCGGCTGCTGGTGTAGTCATGTCAGGAGAGAAGTGATTGTGTGATCTCCCTTTTCTTCAAGAATATATTTTGTCAGAGCTCCCCACCAAATTACCAGCTCTTCAGAGACAGCAATTTCCACAGTGAAGCACAGCGAAGCACAGCAACAAAATAAGGCAACAGCATGGTTAAAGGCACCCGCTTCCTTTGACAAAACCTCTCCCAAGACTTACGGACGCAGTCCGGCTGCACGCCGCTCCACGTCAGGTTGGGGAGGCAGGTCCTGGTGGTGGAGCCCTGCAGCAGGTATCCCTTCTGGCACTTGAAAAAGATGATGCTTCCCACCTGTTACAATAGCAGATACCACTGAACTTTCCGGTGCAATGTGGTTCACCCACGCTTGTAATACAAAAGTACTTCTGTAAGTGATTTTCCATCTTCTATATGCTGGAGAGGGCAGTCACCTGCCTTCTGCCCTCTCCACCATGCCAGAGTCTGGTGTTGAGAAAGCTCCCAGAGCCCCTGGAAAGCTGCGGCCTTCAACTGTGCAGGGAGTTGCTTCTTTTAGCGATAGAGGCAAGGCTGCTTTGTCTTTTAAGTATACCCAAAGCCAGCATCAAACATAGGTGCTGTTAGAATGGGCTGAAATTTTTGCCAAAAGGGATATTCATTACAACTAGTATCAACAAACATCCTGTAGCTACAATTATAAATGCCATTTTAGACTGTGAGTAGCAGAAAAGATCACAAAAACTGGAAATTGACTTTTCAGCATTTTTGAGGTATGCTTACTTTTTGCAGACTATCCACTTTTTTACATTTGGTTTCAACCAAATTATTATTATTTCAACCAAACCATTACTGTACAATGAGGCTCACTCCCTGCTTCAGACAGGCTGGCAGTACGATGCCGTTTGGCTCTGAGTCCCGTTATTGCAACTGGATTTGCTTTAAAAGCAGAATATGCTGGAATAAAATCGCTAAGCAGGGCTTTGAGTACCTTTCCCATCCTCCCTAGCAAGGCTGTACCACGCAGGCCACCTCCTCGCTGACCCTGCAGCCGGGTTTTATCGCACAGTTGCTTCTGGACTCTCAGCTGGCTGCTGCGGTCCCCTGGGTACCGCATCCAAAGGCACCGTTTCCCTGTGACACGCTCTGCTCCAGCCACCACCTCGTCCCCTGCGTGAGCACGTGAGGTGGCTCCGCTACGGCGTGCAGCTCTCAGCCTGGCAACCCTTACAGAAGTCAGACTTACGGCGTCTCTGTCTCTTTATTAATTAAAAACTAGAATTAATTCATTAAAACCCAGGATTAAGATAACTATTAGCAGCAAAACTGAAAGTTCCGCTCAGGCAGGAGTAGCCCCATGGAATCAACTATCCCAGCCCCGCGCCCGGCTCCGTCACGGCGGGGAACGGGCACCCGCAGGGACGGCAGCGGAGGCTGGAGATGGAGCACCCCGGGGAATCGCTTTGCTTTTTTTCTCTCCTTTCCACGGATTTCATCCCGTACGGGAGCTGAGATTAAGAAAACCACCTACAGAACTTGGTCTGAAAATTAATGGAAATTATGTCTCCAATGTGAATATTAATTACACTAATAACTATTAATTAGCACTATAATTAATTATCATAAATAATGCATTGCTAGTTAATCCCATACAAATGCACTCTGAGCTCTAATGGAGCACGCCGGGATGTCCCGCTTACGGGAGGACACATTAATCCATGTCAAGACTCAGACGCGGACTAACCACAGCAAGTATCGGGGCGCAGCCGCTGCCGAGCCAGTACCTGGTAGCCCTGGGAGTTGTTCTGCATCCCAAAGAGAGGCACGCCGGGGTCTGCGCACGTCGTGAGGCTGGGGTCTGAAAAGGAAAGAACAGAAACGGTGTTTTAAAGGAGCAGTTGGGGAAGCCACGTCAGAGCTCTGCCTTCCCCTGCTCTCCACACAGAAAGATCGCGCTGCGCCTTTGCAACAAGACAGAAATATTTTGCTACAGAAGGAATACATAGCAACAAGGAAAAATACACGGATCTTTCTGTTTCTTAAATCCCTGACTGTTGCAACGCAAACTAACCGGAGGCACTCTATCACCCAGGAGAAAATGCAAGAACATAAATCTTGTGTCAGGGACAACTCCAGTCCCTTCCCCTGTTCTATACACGACGAGCGAAGCCCCCGAGCACTCCGCTTCCACCGGCCACCCCCCGCACCGAGGGCTGCGGTGACCCTGTCCTCTCCTGTGCCCTGGGTCAGCACCTTCGTCCTTCGGGGCTCAGCTCAGCTGCTGCTCGCATGCTCCCCTTGGAACCTCGCTATTTTGTAGTGATAGATGGGGGCTGGAAATTTTAATGCATCTCAGATACATAATCTCTCTCTACGCCTCGTTCGGTCTCAATCTATCAGAAGATGAATACACACAATTCAGCAGGAATACCTGCTGCTACTCTTCTAGCATCTATCACTTCTTTTTTTTTCCCAGCATGTCGACAGTAGCAGGGCATCAACGGAATTAAGGCAGAGATGCATCACATTAATATCAGCATCCCAAACCAAGCAATGGAAACTGAAGCTTCTGTCTGAAAGGCAGTTCAGCAGCAGCAGGTTCCCTGCTCCTTGGGATCACAGGTTTGAGCTAAGCTGTGATGCTGGCCACAGGGATGCTCGGGTACCTGGCCAGGGTAGCTACGTTAGCAGGGAGCTGGAGCATCGCAGGATCTTAGTGCAATGGGATGACAGTCTGCTCTGGATTCCCAGCCTTCTTTCTTCAACTTGCTCAACGTTGCTACGAGAAGGACCGTAAGCTCCACAGCAAATCCCTCTCTACACTTACTTGAAATACTCCAATCGTACAGGATTGTGCAAGACAAGAAATAAACTAAGAAAAGTCTCCACAATCCAACACAGAGACAGAAGTGGCCTGTCACTACAGCCTGCAGCTATAGGACAACGAAGTACAACTTCTGTGCCTAATAGCATGGTGGTTTATTTTTATACTTTTATTCCTTATGATATGACTAATCGGTCTCTTCACACTAAAACATTAGGCACTTGTTGGTGTCGTCCCCAGGTCCCTGGAGCTGCGGCGAGTACCTAAACACGGGATACAAAATGTGGCCAATTTGGGGCTGCGGCACACAAGCTAATTCATTTTCAGTCATTTGGTTCTGCTGAGCTATCGTCATTTATCACTGATGCAGTTTCCATGGAAGCCCCCAGATAAATCACAGTGTCTAAAATAAATAAATAAAGAGCCCCATCACTGGATGAAGTAGCAGGTGATGGATGGCAGAGGGTGGAGGGCAGAGCCTCGGTCTCCTGGCTGCATCTGGGGGGTCTGTGGTGCTGGCAATCTAATGTATCCCAAAAATGGGTGAGATCTGAATAAATACAACACTTTGGTTCAGCTGCTTGTGTCAGGAACTGACATTTCGGGTTAAGACACACAAGTCTACCTTCTCATGGTTTGTTTTGGGGAGACAAATTCTAAGTACGTTTCATCAGTAGCATGAAGAGCTGTATTTGCTGGGTTCAATCATAGATGGCTCTGGAGGGCTGGGTGCCACGTACGTACGATAGGATCCCAGACAAGGATTTGCAAGAAAGTGATGAAGCATTTAAACCCAATGTTTACAACGTAGGCAGGTGTTCCCAACTCCGTACGTGAGAAAGCTCCTGGTGAAATCAATAGGAAACTTGGAGGTTCAGGCCACGAGTGTTTTTACATTACTGTAATTGGTGATGGATTTAAGATGTAGCTAGAACGACTGAAAACCGTGGAGAACAACCTGAGATCTGTTTCTGCCCCAGATGCCCACATATGGTGATGATGGTGGTGTTCAGGCAGACAGTTAAGGTAACAGCACACAGCCCGTGCCGTTTATCACCACAGGAGCCCTAGAGTTCAAGAATGTAGCCAGAGTTTTGAACAGGTGAAGAATGCTGTGACTAATTGTGATTATATACCTCCCAGAGGTTTCAAAGGGTTCTGAAGTGCCAGAAAATGGGCACCTGAAGAACGTGTGGAAATTTCAGCCTGAATCCCAACACTGCAGCTAGGCAAAGCCATTTGTAGGATTTCAGTCTCTGTATATAGCACTTTCATACTTCTAGGAGTTGCCACTCTGGATATAATTCAAAGGCGGCAGAGAACCTAAGAGCTCTCGCATGCACCCTTTAGGCAGAACTTGGTTTTGCTGCAGTTTCCGTGAGCAGAAGAGCTATGCTCCGCAGCAGCCCACGGTGGCTCTCTGCGGTCAAATTGCATTTTCAGTCCCATCGCTGATAGAGATACGGTGCATCCCCACAGAGCAGCGTGCTGGGTTGGAGGTCCCAGAGGAAGCCTGGAAGCAGCACGGCGACCAGAGCCCAGCACTGTGCAAAGACAACAGATTTGATGTTGGCGGGGGTGTAGCAGCATGGTACAGGGCACAAGTGCAGGTGCAATATTGCCACTGTCCCCAGCCCCAGAGGTAACTCAGGCAGCACCAGCCTTTGGGACCTCTGCGTGGTGCTAACCCTCTGCAGGCTCTCACGCAGCCCTCAAACCTTATGCCCCGGGTTGCAAATGTCAACCTGCAAGTTCTGCAAAGGAACTTCTCTCTCCTGCCCACCGGCAGCCCAAGCACAGCGCTGATGAGCAGTAACAGGGAGGAGATCGTCTTCCTCAGACGCACTATGTATCGACCGCCATCAGGGACAGGAACGATGGGGACAAGCGCTGAACCTAAGCAGCAAGCCCCAAGAGAAGGAGATGAGTTGTTTACCACCAGCTAGTACGCACAAACCAAAAGCAGCATCCCTGTATGTTCTGATTTTCCAGGGAACAAAGTACTAATTTCTGCAAACACAGAAAAGAAAACCAACTTTGCTGCAAATGGAAAAGCAAGGCGACCGCTCAAAGCTCTTTGCTTGTAGTTGCAAGATAGAGGAATCTCCCCATACCTATGCAGCTGGGCTGGGTCCCGCTCCACGTCCCATCGGACTGGCAGAACCTCCGGGCTGATCCCACCAGCACGAGCGGGGCTAAGCAGGAGAAGGAGACGGAAGAGCGGTACGTGAAGCCTCTGTCCTCCCTCCTGCCTTGAGCGGGTATCCCCGGATCACCGCAGAACACAGCTGCAACACGCAGAGAGACAAGCGGATTGTGATGAACCTTCTCAAGAACAAGCAATGTTAATAAGCTAAAGATGGGTCTATTAACAGCCCAAACCTTACCACTCCCTGCCATCAAACTCTGTGATTGACTAGGGAATTAGTAGTGGCAGAAGGTGTTGCTGGCTACTTTCTTTGTAATTCTCTCTTTTTGCCAATTGCTCTTAATTACCTTCCACCTTCTTCCCCATCTTTTCTTTTTTTTTTTTTCCCCTAACAGCATGCTTAGCTTTAAAATGTATCTCTAATTGCACGATGTCATATTGCTATATGGTTCCATGTCACACAGAAAGCCCGTTAATTATACAAGATCCAGGGAAAGGTGCAAAGAACACAGTAAGGGCTTTGTACGATTTAATATGAAAATGGCTATTGTGCAGCTGCCAGCCATTCAGCCAAGGAAAGAAACTCAAATCTGCCTTCATCATTATGAGACATTTAACTAATTTTTTTGCATTAGCTATTGTATCAAGCACACAGGTTTCCACCCAGCCAAAGCGCTGCCTTCACAAAACAGTCCTGACTTCTGCTGCGACAACACAGCGCCCTTTGCCAAAGGTTTTTTTCCCTGCGGCCTTTGGCAGTTTTGAGAGCCCTGACTGCAGAAGACTCAGTCACCGGGGAGACACACAGACAAACAGCGAGTTTTAAAGACGCTGGGTGGACAGGAACATGCAAGATCTCCAGACTTGTTGCAAACGTGACCTCACGTCTCCGTTACAAGAGGTGGAGCGACTGACTGCGTGTCCGTGGCCACTACCACCTCCTCGTCACAGAGATGGCAAACCAAGACTCCCAGCAACTTGGCTGCTGTCAGGAGGTGGGGAGAGCATTCAGACTTCTGGCTACAGGCGCACACATCATGCTTTTTTTCCTGGCATGCAAAACTCCTGCTGACTTAATGCAGTTAATGCAAGACTTCCCTTGGGCTTAGGGGTAGGAAGCACAGTAACCAGATATTTAACTTCTCGCATACTGAGAATAGTCCATCCGTAGCCTCTACGATACTGCCAGGCAAGGCAGAGTTGACACTAAAATCAGCTACATGGAGACCAGAGATGTTGGAGAGAGAGCATCAAACAACTGAGTTTTAAGCATAGCCCTCCACCCAAGTCATGCACGAACACGTAGATGCTGCCTACTCACGAAAGCACTGAGGAATTTCCCCGCTCCAAGTCCCATTCCCCTCGCAGGTCAGCACAGCGGGCAGGGAGAGCTGATACCCCTCCAGGCAGGCATAGCTCACGCTGGAGCCCCAGCTGAAATCCGAGCCCACGACTTTCCCGTTGGGGATGGCTTGTGGGGATTTACAGATGATAGCTGAATGAAAAACAAAAGCACGGTTCTGCTGACTTCTCAGCGCAGTTATTTCCATTAACAAGCAAATTCATGTAGGATCAAAGTTACATTCTGCTCTCAAAGAGCACCTCCTGGGACTGGCCTAGCAGGGGGCTGTACAAACTTCTCCAGCTGTGCGTGCAGTTGTAAACCCCAGGATTTTGCTTTGAAGTTTGGAGTTAAGCAAATCCCAAATCTCAAAGTCAGATTTCTGAGTCAGTGTTCATTTTCAACTGAAGGTAAGAATCCACCCCGACTTAGTGTGAAAACTCATCTAAGATTCCCTGAAAGATTCATACGTTTTTGGACAACCTGGCTGAGTTTCAGATTAGCAGTTGAATCAACAACCAGTCTGTATTTCATCCACTCTAGAGTGTTTTAATATGACATTTTTGCAGTGCTTTTCTTTTCAGCTCAGGGGAGCAACTGGGAAAGATGCTAAGCTTATGCAAATCAACCTGGCCTCCAAATGAGACTCTGGCCACATTCTGGATTATTCCTGCAACATTAGCTCAGTGGAGAGAATCAGAGAGGAGTGTAAGAATTGCTCTTTACAGCCTCTGAAGGAACTGGAGTGTATTTGGAAGTTTCTATGTGGTCTGCATTTATATCAGAATCATGACAGGTGAATTTTCCAGATTGCTAAAGAAGTACAGAGGTGCTGCTACAAGCCTTATCTACACTTGGTGGGTGAGTAAAAACACTTGCAGAAGAGATCCAGTCTGTCCTGCAACTGCTCTATTATTTCCCTTTCCTATCTCTGAACTACAGGGGCAATCTCAGAACTGAGAAATAATGAAAGGAGTTGGAAAAGAACATTTTTCAGACTTCTAGATGATGTCAAAAAGCGTGTGCTTGCAAAACACAGTATTTCATTCGAGTTTGATCTGGGTTTTTGTGAAAAGGAAGTCACTTAACTCTCTGTGCTTCACTCTCCCTTCTCTGCTACTGAGATAATAGCAATTATCTCCCTCCCAGGCATATTGTGATGGCTGATAGACCTAAAGATAGCAAGGTGTTCGTGCTATGTTGATAAAATTGCGTTGGACCGAGAAACACCCAGGTGGGCTCGAGGCACTATGTAGCAGTTGCTGCCTATTACCTTGTCACAAGTTACAAAAAGTTTGCGGCCTGTAAAACTTGCATCCTCCAATATTTACAGCAACCAGTCTCACCCTTGCAGGCAGGTTTGGTGCCGTTCCAGGTTCGGTCTTTTGTGCAGGTTAGAGAAGATGCCCTGTCTGACTCCATCATATAGCCAGGCGTGCACTGGAACACCACCGTTTTATTGTAGGTAAAATCACTGCCCAGTCTAATGCCGTTGGCTGGCACACCGGGGTCACCACAGTTGATCACTGCCAAAGAAAAAGGAAGAAGCATTTCTGGCCGACCATCCCTCGTCTCACACTTCTGGATCTGCAATAACGAGAAACCTCATGGTCCCGAATATTTTTCAACGCAGGATGTAATCCACTGATCGTGGAGAAGGGAGCATTTGTAGTGCAGAGGATTTGGACAGCGGCGCTAGCTATAGAGCAGGCTGGGCTACAGCGCGTGGAGAAAACTTTGCTTCTACTCAGTGGAGTGAGCAGTGATCTTAATAGCACATTAAGACCTTGCAAGAAGAAGTATTAACACACATTAAACATTAAAGAAAACCTGGGTCAAATCTGGGCTAGCTGGAAGACAGTTTGCCCATGGCACCCCCTCCTCTCTTTACCCTAGTTACTATCTCTTATGTAAGGCCACGTTTGCCGTCATCCACGTCCCTGCTGCAGGCGCCTGCGGGTGGGAGCCAGGACGAAACGCGACACGTTCACCGAGGGCTTCAGAGCTGGGGCTCTGCCCACGCACGTCCTGGTGCCAGCACACCGGCAGGCAGGAACGCTTATGTTCAGAAGCAGCCCCGGAGAGCCCCTCCAGGTCGGCTGACATCTACTCATGAAGTTATTACAGAGCTCCCTTCATCCAACTGGAAAAAAAAACAAACCCAAAGCAAGAGTTTTCCATTAGGCACTGGCAGAGATTGCAGGCTGAGCGACTGCTGCTGCCACTAGAGAGTTTAGCCGAGTTTCTCGGCACGGCGCACGTGTGTGTGCACATCTACAGCGAGCGTCCAACACAGCCTGACAACCTGTCCCCAGAGCCTGGCAGCATCATTCATCTCAGCTTCCAGGAACCCATCCCAGTGCTCACCTGTACACTCCGGACTGGTCCCAGTCCACGTCCCGTTCACTGTGCAGTGCCTACTCAGCACTCCTGTGGAGTAATAGCCTTCCCGGCACTGGTATATAATGGAACTGGAGAAAATCAAGCCGTCGTTAAATATAACCCTCGCGTTGCTGGGGGTTCCTGGGTTTCCACAGGATATAACTAAAAAGCAAAATGGCAAAGTTAAAAAATACCCAAAAGACAACCAACCTCCCCAAACCAAAAAAACAAGGCTTTCATCCTCAACTGACTGTTCTCAATAAAAGTAAGATTAGCTGCAAAGCCCCTGGATCAGCTCAGACAGAACAGGCTATTCCGTGGAAAATCAGCTACATCAATCCGACAGGATCCAGCCACCACTCCCCAGGGCTCTGCCTCGCCAGGCAGCACGTCCCAAGGCTGCGCGCAGCATCCCTGGCAGGGGACTGAAAACAACTCTGTCCCTGCGGCCGGTCGGTCCCTGAAGCACCAGTCCCCCTCCTCTCCTGGGGGCATCCTGCAGTTCAGCACCACAGCCAAGCCTGGGAGCAACCTCCTCCTGCCTGCTCCTCCAGGCTGAAGGAAGAACTTGTGTCCATTTTTTTGTGGGGCTTTATCCCAGCTCTCAAGCTCACATTTGGTCCTACAGCTTAATAAAGCAGGTGGTGCCAAGCCTGGAGTCCCTCCATCTTCCAGGAGTTTGGGAGCCTGGACCCGAGCGTGCCGCTTTGCCTCTGGCCCCTTCGGGAAGGCGACAACTTTGCAGACTTCAAAGGAATGAAAGCAGCAAGGGAGCCCGCTGCTCTCCCGCTGCCGCGCTGCTCGCTGCCCAGCTATATCCAATTATGCTTTCAGACGAGGGAGAATATTGTGGGAATACAATTATAGGTTTGTCAGTGCCCAAGTTTTATGTCTAAAGTACCTCAGCACCACGGCAATAAAAAGGCATCAGAGTGAATGGTGGTGCACGAAGCCCTGTCATGACAAAATAAGCACCTGCAATAATTGCGCCCGGCCCTCATTTACTCTGAAATTACAGGACATAAAAGAAAATCACATGAATCAAGGAAAGGCTTAAATGACAAATCCAAGCTCTTTGACAAGGAAATTCCTTGCCCCCCCCCCCCCCCCAGCAACGTGCCGCAATCTCTGCAAGAGCATCAGTCTGTGCACGCGCAAGGTGACCCGTCCCTGCCCTGGGACTCCTCCCCAGCACACACACCACAGTATTGCCAGCCATTCTGCACGGGGAAATGCAACTTCAGACCCCAGCAGGAAAGCAATGAGCACAGGCCACCAACGCAAGGAGAGAAGTCTTCCTCTGCCTTGTTGCTTAGTTTGCTGACAGCCTGTTAACATATGAGCTTGTTGGAGGCATATATGTTTGACAGGAGGAAACTAATAACCGTTCTGGACTGTGTGCACAGAAACTCTGCATGGCACTAAAATCGTCCGAGGTGCTCTCTCGTTACAGATTTCTCATGCAGCCAACGTCTCTGTGATACACAGTGTCATTTCCAAGAGATGCTGGGATAAAAGTCAGATTCTATCAACTCAGAAAAAGCTCTAAAATTACTATTTCACTGCCTGCCCATATATCAGCTGTTCTCTCCTGCCCAACCTCCTCCACCTATGCAGGTGGCCAAACACACACAGGCGACCCAAAAATATTACTTCTGTGACTACAAGGAGACTCATGGAAATGGTTTAATCGCAGCATGCATCAACTGTGACCTGTACAGGCTAGATATAAAAGAAGCCATAAATGTAAGGATGAAAGGTTTGAACTTTTCAAATCATAATTTAAATATAAATAGGATCTAATCATGCAAGTGAGCAGTAAGCGGGTAAAGAACTCCATTTGGCTTCAGTGGGAGATGTAAACTGAATTAGGCCCCAAAAGAAAACTGGTTTTGGCTCTGGTTTTTTGAACAGGGTATAAATCCTGAAGAGCCTAGAAGTCCCATAGTCATACCCACTCATGTCCTCTTAAGAATCTCAACCCAGTCACCTTTAAACTGAAGTCAAAATTCAAGAAAATAACCTGAAAATCAGCTGCATCAGATGGGCATTTCTTAAAGCTGCTGCTTCTGTACCAGGGAAATATTTGAGGAGATGATGCTCAGCTGAAATGACTGATATGACAAGAAAGGTTTGACTCTCCGCTGCAGCAAGGAGCGCAAGAGGAGCCGAGAGCCAGCTTGTCCCGCTCCTCTCCCCCAAGACTTGGTTTCTGCCACGTTGCAGAAGACACGACAGACAAAGCCAGGGGTCCAGACCCTTCATACCCCCATCTGCACACGTCTCCCCGTCTGTGCCGAAGACCCAAGAGCCCCGACCCCCAGTCTGCCCCAGCCACGCAGACTGCCCGTACTGCACTAGCACAGCCCTCTGCCAGGCTGAGGAGCACCGCAGGGCACTCCTACGCTGCCAACCCCACCGCTGCTATCGAAACATTTCCAACGTCCCTGGGACTTACAGGCTGTTAGAGAACTCCCCACCTTGGGGTTTCTGGGTCTGTTTCTTTATCAAAGTAAATTTTTCTCCTACAGTTATTTTTACAAAGTCCTTTTTGAGCAAACCCCACAGAAAAGCTTGCTAAATGCAATTAACTCCATCCCCACCAAGTACTTGCGCGTCTTTAAAGACTACCCGCAGCACGAGATTTTCCAAGCAGCTCCAGGCCAAGCAGTGGGATGCGGTGAAGCTCAACGTGGCAGGCTCCGAGCTCCTCAAACTCTAACAGGAGATGGCACAGTGAGAACCAAACACTTCAAAATGCGTTCCTGAGCCCTCCTGAGAACTCAGCTCCTTGCCCTAACCCGGGAGCTGTGAGCTCCTTTCCACACTTTAATGCTTCCTCAGGTCCAGCCACGAAGTCAAGGGCATATCGCCTCGCTCCCCTTGTTCCTCGTTAATTCTGACATCTGCAGTTACCGAACACGAAGGGCTGCTGACTGGAGGGCTTTTGGAGCCAGCGGGTGCGACAGCAGGCTGCGCATGCTGCTGCTGCGACAGCCTCCCCCAAATCCTCCTCCCAAGGAGGAATCAATTTTGATTTTTGGGGACGCGAGCTGTGCACGTGTGCTGGGGCAGCCCATGAACAGAGGCAGCAGGGACTTCGGTGCCTGCCTTGACTCCTGGTGACAGCCAGAGCCGTTCCCTGCGATCCCGTCACTGTGGGGGGGAGCTGGGAAACTTCTGTACACTACAACGTGGCCTCTGCTATATAAAACATCACAAGGCTCAGAGGTGCTCCAGAGCTCAGCAATAATTAATCTGATTCCAACCCATGCCTCCTTTTTCTGAGAAGCTTATTAAGATTCCTCCCTTGCCTTTCTTTGCTTTTTCCTACATGTTTTACAGCAAGAAGCTGCTGGGAGAAGGGAATTTCTCTGGGTCCTGTTCAGGCACTCGGCTCGGAGCCAGCGTAGCTGCGCAGGAAGCGAGCGATGCTCAGAGTACGGTCGGACGAGGCCACCGAGCTCCCCCCAACGGGCACCACCGTTATCCAAAACAGCATCGGCCAGAGCAGGGCAAGGGGCAAGTGCTGTTACTTATTATATAGACTAAGTTCCCCCAACCCTGCACCGCAAATACCTCCCTGAGCACCGCGAGAAGGGCTTGTTTCAGGACCTTTCCTTCAGCCAGTGCCAAGCGAAGGCACATTTCTGCAAGGAGCAGCAAGCCCTGCTCTTCAGAAACTGCAGCAAGGAAAAGCTGCGGGCTGATGACTGCTATCAGCGCACGTCTGACTATGCTCGAAGTGGCGTGCGAATAGCGTCCTTTGCATGTTGCCCCTCCTCTGACCTAATCTTTATAACCGTCGGTCCTTCTTTTAGGGTCTGCTGCCATCTGACCACCCGGCTGAAACACTCTCCTAATGACGTCTGACACATCAGGAAAAACCTCCTGCTGGAATAAGACACAGCTGAGAGCCTTTGGAATCTCAAAGCCTTTGCTTCAGGGCTGGTAATTTCCATGCTGTTTAATTTAACCAGTAACCCATAACCCACCTAACCATGCAGAGAGAGAAAGAAAAAAGCAGCCTAGACCCGAATCCCAGCCCTGCCACCTCCCACGTCCTCAGCAGTCAAATGGGCATGAGACAAAACTCAGTTTCTTTTCCCAGTGTTACCACTTAAAATAAACACATTTCCATCTACTGAAACTGCCAAAGAGCAGCCAGAGCCCCATCTCATTTCAGATGCAGTTTTAACTCACTTGGAGAAACAATAAACATTATAAAAGCAAATATTCTGCTCAACTTATAAGAGGAGGAGGGAGCGTACAGCAGAGTACAACTGAGGAGCCCCCTCCTGCACCACTCCTCGGCAAACACAGATGGGGCATCAGGAAGGAGGAGAAAGAAGGGAAAAAGCATCTAAAATTTAATTTATGCTTTAAAAAGTTGCTGGAAATTAAAGCTAAATGAGGCCTAAAATCTGTGATTTTGGAAAGCCAGGGAAGCTGCTCTTACTGGGGACAACAAAACCAGAGCTACATAAACCAGACTGAAGCAGGAGTCTCAGATGGAGTCCCTGCAATTAATTCAATTCCAAACCATTTGTACATTTTGGAAAAATCAGTTGTGACTTCTTCCTGCCTCCCTTTTCCTTTGGTTTTCTTCAAAAATGTTCTAGTGGGTAAAAGATGTCAGGATTAAGAGCCGACGGGTTTCAACGCGACCCTCTGCGAAGCCCAGCGCTCCCCCCTGCCACACATCCCCTCCGTGGGTCAGAGCCATACCGGTCCCGGCGCAGGAAGACACCAACGTCGAACATCAGCCCCTGACTTCAAAGACGAGCGGATGCTTTGTAATTGAACCCATTACGGCAGCTTGCTCGCTCGCTCTGAAATGGAGGTAACGCTCCTCTCTCCTTCCCTTCTATTCACGCTGTAGGATTTGCACCGTGTCCTCTGTATGTCCGCGCGCTTACGTGTTCCTCTGCAGCGGGCCCTCATCTGCTGAACGGCCTGAGACCCTCTGTGCTCATCTAGCAGCTAATCTGGAGAGCAATTTGCATTGAATTCCCCAGGCAGGCGAGCGCCGGTGACCTGTGAAGCCCCATCAGGCTTGATTTTACTCAATTTTGGTGGCTGAGAGCAGCGAACAAGTGGCTGAGTCAGAGAGCTAACGCGCCGCGGAGGTGCCGAGCAGCTCCGCCGCTGCGCTGGAGCTTTTCCACGGCAGCACCGAGGTGCCCATTCCTTCCAAGCACCTGCCTGGGCACTCAGCCCTCATCTTCATTTGCCCTGAATTCAATCCCCAAATTAATCTCCTCTCCCTCTCCTATAAATACCTGTTTCAGAGAGTCGAATGTAAGACTCAAAGTGCAGTCAGAAGAACACCTTGTAGTGGTTGCAACTCGCTGTGAATACAAATGAGAGACAGAGCTCACCGCTCATCACTGTAAATTACCTTCCTGTATTGGCCAGTCAGCACTTAACATTAAATGACTACATTATAGGCATAATGTTATTATTATTCATCAAGTATGAAAAAAAATCTGCCAGGGATCCGTATTTTGGTGCCTCTGGAACCTGATGGGTTATTTATCCTGAGATTAATGAACAGAGCCTTTTCACTGAAAGAAAAAAACAGAGAATGAAAAAAAACCCGAGACCCGAGTGTATTAATAACATGATTCAGTGTCTTTTCAATCAAGAGCTCCATCAATTTGGAATAAATTTCCAATTCATTTACAAACTCTCTCTGAGCTTTTGGCTTTCAAAACAGCTGGAGAGAAGCACTTGCCCAGGTCTCCTCGCATTTGGTATCCTGCCTCGTTCTGGCTTTTGTTCTTTCCCAATTGATTTTTAAACACTTTTATAAAACAGTAGCAGTGAGCAGCACAGCTCAGAGAATCCGGCTGGGGGGTTTATTAGATTGGATTATAGGGTCTTACTTGATTCCTTCAAATGGAAAAATAAGGGGTTTGGGGTTTTCAAATACGAAAATATGCTTACTGGATTATAATTTGCATTTTGTGTTTCTGCTTAATGTAAATGACTCTTGCACGTGCCAGTTCCAGCTTTGACAGAGGTTTGAAGCTATTGACATTTCTCATTCTGCTGAATTTCCTCAACAAAGCAACAATGAATTAGTTGGTGGTACCCACAGATCTTACGCCAAAATGGAGCATTTCTGATCATCTAGCTGGATACATGATGCAGATCAAGAGACATTTACCCCAGTGATTCTTGCAGCGAGCCTGTGAGTGACAGTCTCGGGGGACGACTGGGAGTGAGGACCAGATCCCAAAGGCTCTTCTTCCTACTCTATACCTCCATCCAGATGTTGGCGTGAGCCTGAATGACCTGAAACCCTTTGTACCATCCCGGCGCACCCTGCAGAGCGGAGCAGAGCTGGGCATGCAAAAAGGTGATACTCATCCTCTAGCACTGAAAACCCCTCCTGTGAGACGTGACCTGCAGGTGCTTGGAAAGGGGACGATTGAGGCTCCTTGATATACGCGTGGTATTTGGAGGAAACGATGAACAAGAGTATTATTTCTCGCAGCACCAGACTGTCCCTGGCAACTAAAACAGAGGGGACGGGCTGGCTGGGCAGCTGTCCCTGCTGTGGTAATTCTGGGGACACCACAGCAGGCTTGGCATGACGCGGGAGAGGACGCGGGGTTGGAAAAGTACCTTCGCATTCCGGCTGCGTGCCACTCCAGGAGCCGTTGGCTTGGCAGGTTCTCTCGGATGAACCCCGGAGCACGTAACCGGGCTCGCAGCTGAACCGGACCACGCTGCCCACATCAAAGTCATCTCCCAGCCCGATGCCATGTGAGGGGATCCCTGGGTCACCACACAAGCCCTGGCTGCCTCCTGTTAAGAAAAGAGTACAGTATCAGCAGAGTAAGCACGTCATGAGGTTTGACCCTTCTCCCCTCTCAACTGCAGGCATCCAGAGGGCCAGCACGCAGATTTGGATCGCGTGACCGACTCCGTTTAACTCTGACTGGCCTTCAGCAGAGCGGGGAAATTCCAGATGAAATGTCCCCTGACTCCAAGAGCCCGCTGGTTTTAAGCTGGTTGCAAAATACGGCCATAACTCCTGAATCTCAAGATGGAGCCCTCACCAGCTGCAGCTGCTTTCCGTGGCAGCTGCTCCAGCAGACAGCAGCTTGGTTGCCAGCATCAGTCATGAGGATGGTTTCCCTCCAAGCAGAAATTACGACATGCTCCGAGCCACCTCAGCACGCCCTATTGTATTTGCAGAACACGAAGCTGTTGGGTTTGGAGCACGGAGGCAGTAGGGATCCAGCTGAGAAACATCCGCTCGTACAAGTTGTGAACGCTTTGAGCTGCCGGCTGTAAGTCAGGGGGACAGGAGGAAGGGAGCAGCTGTAGCAGATGCCTCGCAGGGGTTCTCTGGGGCAGGCTGGAGAAATGCCCACCTCCTTACTGCCTGATACAGGCTCACACCGCGAACGCCTGTTCTTGGCTTTCTCCGCTAATGATCTGTGTAAACATATCCACCCCCAAGCCAGAAAAGACTATTTCACTCCTGCAGCTAGCAATGAAGTTCCCGGTTCCTGGGCCTTCTGCCCTTTGCTGCAGGTACAGCCTTTGCAGTGTTACATGTAATATAAAACATAATGAGCCTATTCACCATCTGGGGGACGTACTTACTCATAAAGAGAAGGGGGAGAATGCTCCAGGTTCAGCATTTTCTTTCACATAATGACTTATAGCAATAAATCTTTTGTTTCACCTTGCAAAAACTGCCGTCACACCGTAGCGATCTCCCGCACGCAAGAACCTTTGGCAGGAGATGATCTGAGCTGTATTCTGCCTCCTCGCTGCTATTGTAACTGTACCGCCCGAGTTTGGTGTAACAGAGGAACCTCTCCCCAAGCCCTCGGGTAGAAATCACGGTTCTGAGGTACTGGGCACGCACCTGGCCCCCAGTCAGAGCGGGCCTGTCCAATGCCATCAGCCTCGGTCTAAAGCTGCCTCCACGAAGTCATTCAGAAAAAAAATCAAACACAACAGATGTCAGTAGGAACTAGTCAGAATAACGCTGAACGTTTCCAAAAATCCACCCACAAAGACGACAGGAGAGACAGTGAAAACCACACGGGGGAAAGGCACGAATTAGAGCAGAAAACCCTTCTGAGCAGCTACAGATCAAGAACTCGGCTCTGCAGATATGGCTTCTGAATACGAGGATGACTCTGCCTGATTTCTTTTTCCCTTCCAAAGCAGAGGTTAAACTTGGTCAAGTGGAGCTGCTAAACCTAAGTGGCATAATTAAAAATTAACACTTGTCCCACATGCTTTGCTCCAGCTAAGCTCCTATTTCGTCTGCCTCCAGGCTCTCTGAGGATCAAGTGACCGGATGGTGTGGGAAGGGCTTTGCACAGCATCCTGCCAGTTATTCTGCACCCTTCCTTCCGCTGGAGGCCATCGGCTGAGATCCCAGCACCCCGATTTCAGGAAGGCTAGGCAACCACATCTCATGGCATCCCCCACGACTTTGACCCGAGTCCGTCTCATCAGGGACTTTTTGTGCTTATCAGGATGTTTTCAGTGCAAGACCTCTCTCACTCTGGCACGGGAGTGGGGACGGACTTCTGTTGCCAAACTGCTCTCAGCGGAGATGCTGATGATGTGGAAACTCATTGTACCAGCTTTCACTTGCCTTGTGCAGACCTGGGATTGCTGTGGTGCCATAAGAGCAGATGTCAGGCCCTGGAAAGGGGCCACATGGGCTTCTTTTGTTGGAATGCATGAGAAAGAGGGTCACATGCTGCAGATCAGATGCAAGGACTCGATTTCGTGTAAGACACGTTCGTCCCATACAGGCTCTGCATGGAGAAACCTGTAAAGCAGCAGGCTGCAGTACACCTCCTACCACAAGCATTTGCTGCAGTGATGTATTTCTCATGTTGCAAGCTGAGCGGTTTACTCTGCCAGTGCTTATCATCCAAGTTGCAGGAGACCGGATAGCTGAGAGGCAGTGATTTTCAGAGCCTTCCACAATCTCCCTCCGTAGCACGCGTATTTCTCCAGCTCACCAAAGCACATCAGGCTGTTCCCTCGCAGGATAAAGAGGGGTAGCGGAGGACGGGACTGCCCCATCCCCTCCCTTCTGAAGCCCACCTCACCTGAGCAGTGCGGCAGGGAGCCGCTCCAGCGCCCGTCAAGCTGGCACATGCGAGTGGAGTTGCCGATCAGAGTCCGCTTCCCCAGGCAGCTGTACCGGACCACGGAGCCGACGGTGTACTTGTCACCCGAGATCTGAGCGTGGGGTGGGGAGCCAGGGTGGCCACAAGAGACCACTGTAAGAGACAGATGCAACAGCTTCAACCGCGAGGGAACTGCCCGTGAGGCTCGTTCGAAGGCAGAAGCAGCAGGTAGACAGCAAAGTACTGCGTGCTTGAGGTCGCTGCACGGGACCTCGGCAGCTTAAACCCCCTCGCCTGCCCCAGCGCCCACCAAGCACCCGGTGCCTCGTGCCACGGTGCAGGTGTGGCACAGCAGACCTTGCATCGGTCTCCTTCTGGGGGACGTGAGCTCATCCTGTAAGAACTGCCAAGGGTTTGTGCGTAAATGCCCAGTCCTGACACTGACAGGCATTTTGCAGGTTCCTTGGAAAAATCATCCCTTCTTAAACATGAATATTTCCATGCACACCCTCACCCCCACCCATCCCCGGCAGCGGCAGGTCCTGCGACACAGAGCTGCAATTGATGCCGTGTCACACCTGAGCAAATTATCCTGGCAGATTCTGAGCACTGCTCACTCAACCATCGCTAGTAAAAAACCACCGCTAACAATAATTAATAGGTTTACTTTAGCCTAGCAATCAGAGTGGGGACAGGGAGGCTGTTGACAAATACACTGACAGATCTAGGGGCTATTAGACAGGTTTGGATGAGGCTGCTCAGCGTAAAGACCATGCACCACTCGGTTTCTGAAGGAAAGCATCCGTAACTGATATCTTATCTCCCTCTGCTAGAGTCTAAAAATACCAATACTGGCATTAGGTAGAAAACATGATGTATGTTTCAATAAAAAGGAGAGCACGCGTATGTTTGGGCACGTGGGCGTTGAAATATACTGGTGCAGAGCTGTGACTAAAACCAAGGACGCTTTGCAAGGAAATGGGTTTGATAGCTAATACTTAAACTCACACTGTAACTAACAATTTAATAACAGATACTCCAGCAGACTCAGCTAAGCTTAAAACCTGTGGCGGTATTGAGGTTTTTAAAGGATTTATATACACAGTGTGAAGACTGTTTCTTCTGATGCGTTAGGCTCTGCTCCCGTATACTCTACTTATTGGACTCGCTCTCCCACCCCTCAAAGGGGATCAACTCTGTTTTACTCCCTCCTCAGAAACAGGCATGAAACAACATTTGCAACCCAAGCTCGTCTGGCATCAACCTTCTTAATTTATATTTTAGAAAGTGCCTAGTAATTTTAGGTACCCAGCTATAAACACTTTAAAGGGGTATGGGTTTCAGCACTGAGCACATCTTAAGTTCAACACACAGAAAACAAAGACATGCAAAATTCTCTTTCTTTTTTTCTTTAAACTATTAAGCCCATGAATCCAGATAATCAGTCGTAAAACTGACCTGAGCTTCCAAAGTTTTGGGAACGCCCACAAATCCTCCAAGTCAATGGCTGCTCAACATTTTAAGGAAGGAGATCCCTTTTATACTTAGCTGGAAAGCTGTGGACCAAGGGAGCCTAAGATATTAGGCGCCCAGGTTTTAAAAGGTAACTACCCTCCTGGAGCCCCTGTGGCTGCAGTAACATGCGGTTATCACTTGTCAATTCCCCATGGCCTGTGCAGGATGCTGCAAATGCAAGAAGGTGGCATGCTGCTAACAAAAGGAAAGGAAAACGTGCCCAAAACTACTTCGCGTGACTAGGTGCCAAAGGATAACACAAGAAAAAAAGAAACAATCATGGCTTTGGAACAGCTAAGCTGATTCGAACTTAAGGAGCTCCATTTCTGACTTCTTTAGCGATTCGCTATGCCAGGTAATGAGATCGCAGCTGCTTTAGTCTCCAAAAGGACACAGTAGCTGTGCTGGGGGTTGGTCTGCGAGGGGTCTGCTCCTGCCTCTGCCACTAGGCTCACTGGGCAGCCCTACGTCAACTCCAAATACACTTTGGACCTTGGTTTCCCCCAGTGTAAAACAGGGATACCACCGCTGACATCTTTCACACAATGCACAAACATCTCCTGGACTAGGTATTACTACTACAGCACGAGACCACCGTGAGTATTATTTTGTGTCTTTCTACACTATTGGAAATAGTCCTGCAGCCAAACCCATCACCCAGAACCTCCCAGTTCTCTCTACAAACCACAGTGCCAGAAAGGGCCAGGATACTGTAAAGAAAGGGGAAAAAACGTAGAGCAAGGGTCAGGAAGCAAATCCTCTTCAGCACCTGCGCTGCGGCAGAATAAAGGCTGCATTTATTTCACCGTCGCACTGTCATTTCCCTCCCCCAAAGCCGCGGGGATGAGTGGGTGTACGGAAACTCAGCCGTGCCCGAGCGGTGCTAAACACACTCTGTCCTCGGTCAGGCTAATTGCACGCTGCTTCCTATGAAGATCTGTGTTGCAGAAGTTCCGCTGCCCTTCTCCACCTGCAATACTTTCGCTGGAGCTGCACGGAACCAGTAAAACTCAGTGGGAGCTGCCTTCCCCTGCAGAGGGAAACCATCTCTGTCTAATAGGATTTCTCTCCTCAGACCACATATTTTCCTTCCATGGGCAGGATCCAGAGGCCAGCGAGGCTGATGGAATGATTCCCATGGATTACAAAAGGTTTTGGATCCAGACTTTCTACATGACCATTCACAGCTAAACAACAGAGAACTGCATGGGATGAAAGCCTGTGGTGGATGGGTATTATTCTGAAGAACTTACAAAGACACTGTGGGAGGGCACGGTCCCAAGTGCCATCGCCCTGACAGGTAAGGACATGTGTACCCAATAAGTAATATCCATGGCTGCACTGATATGAGACAGTTGTTCCAAAGCTGAATCTGTGAGGACCACTTGGCTGCACTTGTCGGATGCTGTTTTCCAGGTGCCCGGGGTCAGTACAGTTTACAACTGCAAACAAACAACAACAACAAAAAAAAACAAAACAAAGGGTGTAACAAAGAACAAAGGATTCTCCAAAACCGAGCAGGAAAAGGGGAAAAAATTGCAAATCACATATTCCACAATTTCAGGGTTGGGGTGGGGTTTTTTTCAGTCTTTTTTTTTTTTTTTTTTTTAAGATTCTTTAGGGCAGAAATACTAAAAATCCTTATTAAAAGGAAAAAAGAGAGAGTAGAGGCAATCCTGCAGGCTCTCACCCTGCCATGCGAGGCGCAGCAGCAGAGCCTTGCTCTCTGGCCCCAAACCGGGACTTACATTAGCCAGTTGAGAATAACTGATTTCTTGACCGACACAGCAACAGTATTGACAGAGATACTGGACTAAGGGAGTACAGAGGAAGGGAGTGCAGGGAGGGGAGGGAATTTGATAAGTGAACTTGAGTGCTAATACCAGTGGAAGTAGGGCAGCCTAGAAGGACAAAGGACTGCGCAAAGACAGTGGCGTTTCCTTGGAGTAAACTGGTCTGTGGTTACCAGGATGACCTCTGCTAGGGGTCTGGCCTGATATTTTCTTGTGTCCCCCCCACTTACAACACGCACTTCAATGTCTTGGAGGATGCGGGGCTGGGCAGGGTCCACTAACAGTTTTGAGCGAAGCCCAAGGGAAAATCAGGTTTGCTGCATGAGATTTACACAGCGCTCGGAGCTCAAACATCACTTGTACATTCCTGAAGAACTGCAAGATTTGTTTTACATGACTTTATGACAGCAGCAAGCTGGATTTTAGGAACCCAGAGAAACCAACGAGGAAGGCACAGGCAGGTCCCATTTGCCTCGAGCGGGGTGGAGGCAGACGACTTACCGCGGCAGGCGGGCAGGGTGCTGCTCCACTGTCCGTTGGCCAAGCACTGGGACTGCGATGCTCCTTCCAGGCGGTACCCAGTGTTGCACACAAACTTGGCCACATCGTTCAGATTGAACTGACTCCCTTGGGTCAAGCCATTGGCGGGGTTGCCAGGGTGGCCACAAGTGATGGCTACAATTAGAAATTGGAGATATTACTTTTTTGCCCGGAAGAAAGTGGATTATCCATTGGAAGAAGTTCCCAAGGAAGGAGACCATAAAAAAACCCCACATCAACCCTGAAACCCACACTGACTTCAAAGATTTGTGGCCAGCTCTGTTGAAATACTGAATCAAGTTGAGAGCACGGTAACTTTGTTCATTTTACTGGCACAAGAAATTCTCTGAACTGCTCTCTAAGCGGCTGAGTGCCAGCATCCTACTGACTTACACCGTAAATCCCTAGAGCTCCTCTTCAAAAATCCCAACTACTGCTATTAATCTATTGCCTTACATTACCCTGGGCATCACACACAGAGTCACAAAACCTGATGGTTTCCTCCCTCTCCCTGGTGTAAGTCAGATGTATGCTCACTGCAGTATAAAGTTACACCTGGAGGGATAGTTAGAGGAAAAATATGAGAAAAAAAATCAGGTTTCTAGCATGTGGCCTAGAAAGCTTACATCTGCCTGCTTTAAGTTTGAAAAACTTTTGGGGAAAACCTTTATTTCTAAATCCCTGAAATGAGGATTTTTGTGTAGTTCTTGTTCCTGTGGCTGATGCTAGCTTGGTCCAGCGACGAGGTGAAGGCCTAAAGGGTCCCGGTCTGAGCTGCTCTGACAACGCCCAGGGAAGGTGCAGAGACAAAAGCTGGAGCAGCAGTAAGCTCAAAGAAAACTGAAAT
>JANHGO010003389.1:0-27273 GCA_024606505.1 Aquila spilogaster | reverse complement strand
CTGGCTGTGTTTCGTCTGCTTTGCACCTCATCAGCAGCGAGGATGATGCTGGAACCAATTTAGGTGGTGATGTGGTAATTTAAAGCCTTTATAACAGCTCGTTTTAAGAGCAGCAAAGCACAGACATTTAGCTTATAATAAAGCTTGATTTAGTTTATGAAGAATGAAAGAAAAAGAGCAGAAGTTTCACAAAAGCACCTGAATATAACTCCTTCGTAACATGCCACGGTAACTCTGGAAACAAGATCATTTCCAAATGATAAGGAAACCAGAATGCTGTAGGAAGACAAACATTTACACAAACACTAAAGCAAGCCGAAAAGGTGGTTTACTATATCCTACCTAATACTAGTTGAAGTTTTCAGAATAAAACAGGTTCCCTCAGAGAACAGAGGTCAGGCTGAACTAAAATTTTTCTGAAGGAAAATACCCATTTTTATTAAATTTTCCAATTGAGAGCACTTTGGAGTAAAGCCAACATCTCAATAGGAAGTGTTTTTCATTTCATAATGTCAATTCAAAATGAAAACTGTTACTTTGACATATTGGGCACCTTTATTTTGCTAGGCAATGTTGACATGTTGACATTTCTTATTTGAAAACCTCCTCAGAATATTTTTCTACTATATGGCTCAAAATTTCAGCTTTTGCTTCCTATTCTGATTAGAAACCATTTTTCCTACTATTAAAGCTTTCTGCTGGGCTAAAGAAGTCTCTTTGCTGAACATTCCCTGCTCTCAGTGGCATTCTTCTCATGAAGTGCTCTACAGTACATAGTTGAAATTTTTTAATCTGAATAACAGTCAATTAAATACTGCTCATTTAAAAAAACCCATGGAAACATTCATTGTTTTCAGCCTTTGGGGTGAGGGTAGAGAGAGAAATAAGGAAAAAGCTCTGAAGACGCAATGACAGATTTTGGCAATAGCATTCTCGTGCCATTTTTTGCAAAGCAGCCTTAGTGTTTTCCAGCTTTGTGCGTCCACCAAGCTAAGCAGTGGGTGACACCAAAGGTATGAAATCAACTCTGACTTCCTCCACAGAAGCAAAACTCGCTTCCTAAACGATAGGTTTTGCCTTTACAGAATCTGCAGATCTAGGGTCATGTATATGAACAAGGAAAACCAGCCTGACATGAGGAAGAGCTGGAAATTAATTTGCCCACATTTATTAAGTACAGAGTAGTTTACACATCTCAAGTGTCCAGAATGAACTCCCATTGCCTTTTCCAGGAGGCTCAGCTTCCAGCAAAGTGTCTTTTTCAGAGTGCTTTGTTCCTTAATTTACCAAAAAGGAAGCAATGGGTGCAAGGGCAGATGCTGATTTAGTAAACACACAGAGTCCTATTGGGCAAGTTGCTTTTCCTGAAGTTGTTTATGCTGAGAGCTCACTTTGAGAAGCTGAGGTCAGCAAGGGAATATAGTTTGTGGTTTGGCCTCAGAGTTGCTGTGTAATTTGTCTTCCAAGTCCTGGTGTTCAGAGGAAACTATCTTCATAGTCACAGCATTTTTCCTCACCTCAGTACTAAATCTTGGCTTGTTCTTGAACAGGTGAAGATCTTAGATGATTAGTTACTGCTTGAGCCCATAGGGTGATATCTAAGAACAAAGGCAGATTTCCTCTCATTTTGAAGAATTCTTTAATTCTAACAGCTTTACTAAAGAATATGGTGGATTCCACTAAGATTGATAGGATTGGTGAAACAAAACTGTTAATGAGTGATTTTCATTTGTCAGTGGTATCTCATAAAAATTCACCCCTAGGTGTTTGATGCTATATTATAACTTTCTAGTTCCAATGGTAACACAAGGAGAACAGCACTAATTTCTTAAGTTCAGTTTTGAAGTACCAGGCAAATAAAGCAGTGGTACAGCTAGTAATGATACAAGAAAGATGCTGCTACAACACATCAATTTTCAGGGCCCTGATTACAGCAGTGATAAAATGCTACAAAAAAGCAATAAGAACAACCATAATCATGCGTAGATCCCATTTTCCCATTATTTCCCAATTAAAAAAAAAAAAGATTATAACCCAAATAAAGAAAAAGTTTCTAACAAATAAGTTTCTAAAAGTCTCTGAAAGATGTCAATGGCTGTTCAGCCACTGCAACATATTTCCTATTTCATCACTCCCATACATCAAGGGAAACAGTGGTTAAAAGGAACAGTATTCTCATGGTTATAAAGCACAGGACTGAGCCAGAAAGTCAACAGCCCTGTTCATGCTTCCGGTGCAACTTCCACATAGTGCTTTCTCTTTGTTTCGATTTCTCTTTTTTTCCTTTTAAACAAAAATAGTCATACCAAACAAACTAGCCAGAATGGAAGGGAAACAGTTCAAAAGGTGTTTTTAAATCACTTTTCCACCTCAGCTGGACAGCATGACAGAAATTCATAGTATTACTTGCAGCAATAAGGCTGGGTGAGGACTGCCTTGTGTGCTCCCAGGCACATCAGGGTGGCAAGGATGGTTTTGCTGGTGATGAGCTTTTGTCTCGATAAGATCAGGGCTGAAATGTTTGCCACCTTCCTTCTAATGTAAGGTAGTTGCTCAAGCTTTGGGCACACACAAACACCACCTCCCTTAAGCTTTGTGTAAACAAATGTCTTGGCAGGAGCTCACATTTCTGGATTACCTCTGCACATAAATATGACTTCATTTCCTTAAAAGCAAAAAACAGCTAGATGGGGGTTGGAGCTTGTTTGCTGATTAACTCTGCCTTTCCCCCCTCTTACCCCCCCCCAAATTGGATAGAAACAGAAAAATAATTCAGACACACAACCAAAATAATAGCTTGGAGAGGCAAACTTTTCCAAAAGGAAATGGAAATTCATCACCAAAGAAAGGTGTAGTTCTGTTGTGGGACAGGGCAGAGCGTTAAGATGCTCTTCCAGTTATCTGAACTCGGCAAGTATTACTGTCCTATGCGCCAGGAGTTACACTGCATCACCCAAATGAGCAACGGAGGGCAGACCCACCCTATAGGCTATGGGTATCACTCCTCCGTTGCCCGCAGGCAGGCACTTCAGTACCCAAAAACCTTTCCCAGCAGTGGTGCCAGGTACTACTCTGGAGCCAAGTGTCTCCCCATTGTCCAACAGCCCTTTCCACAGGCAGCCTGGCCTGGTTTCTGAAAATAGGATCTGGTCCTCAAGCAAGGGGTTGTTCCAAACCCTGTGAAATAATGGATGACCTTCAGTTATTTTGGGCCATATCTTCTACAGAAGGCCAAGTAGAAATGAAATCCTGAAGATGTAAAAAAAGCCCTGCATCTAGCAAGACTGAAAGGGTGGAAAAGGTGATCTGGAGTTTTTGGCAGAGGCACTGACTCCTTCGCCACTCTGGTTTTTACAGCTGTTGCTGTTAGGTGCTCCTAGGAGGGTGTCAACTTGGTAGGTTCACAGAGCAACAACAAGTTTTCCCAGTCATGGAAAAACAACTGCTGCTATTGTAGGATGATGGTGGAATCAAAGCCCTCCAACTCCTGAAAGTCAAGAGTAAAATCCACAGCTCACTTGTAAATCAAGGAGACAAACCCAAGGGGCAACCACTTAAAACAGATGGACCAGATCTGCAGTGTGACTTGGATGCCACCATGTCAATTTATACCATGTGAGGGATCCATCCTGCATATTTTAAAGCAGCAAACTTTGACTAGATTAGGCTGGCCTTAATCACGAAAACGTTCTCTTTAGGGAATGCCTGTCACCCAGCAGAGAATTAACAGAGCACAGCCATTGTTAGCAGGAGAATGGAGGCCAAATGCTTTTCTGGCCAGACCCTGTGGAAGGGTTGTGAGGTCAGAAGTGAGAAAGAAGTCTCCTTGCTAGCTCTACCGGCACCCCAGCAGGACTCCAACAGGTTGCAGAGCTACTTTTCCTGCAGACAGGACTGCATATGCTCCTTCAAAACACATACTTGGCAGACGGAGGAAAAGTTGGAGAGGAAGCAAGATTCAGAGAACTGAAACTTGGACTAGGCACTGTCTTCACACACTCAGCCAGCAATCTGGAACTAACTTACCTGCTAGGAAAACGTAATTGCTGTCATCAGCAATCCTCATCATACACTTCAGCTGCCCCAAACTACCACATCATTGCATATTCCTTCCTTCCTTTCATGTAGGAAGCAGCTAGCAGGTGTGCACCCACCCAGCTTTCCCCATGAGAAGTAACAGCATGATTCCCCCAAGAGCAATCACTCCCTTTCCACCAAATCTTGTGACCAGGATTCTAAGGTGTACATAATATACGCCCTCAATGGTGACATAAGCCTTTTCCGCCCTCCTCCATTAAAAACCATGTAAGATCCAGCAATGTGGTTTGAGAGAGACAAGGCAAACATGCAAGACAAATAGACACATTTTGCCAACTGCAGAGCAGTCTGGATCAAGACATGAGATTCATCCAAGGCACAACTTCATTGCCTTCATTTGGATTATGCAAAGAATAGATTTGGCCTGGAGACCAAATTGATCCATCTGGATATCAGCTGATAGCAGTAATTAGAGCTGGTATGAACTACTGCAACTGCTGCCATCTCTCTCTCCTTGGGCTTTGCTGCCCAACAGTCTAGTTAAATTCATCACTGTATTAAATAATGAAGCTTCAATTCTTAGCAATAGTTTATCCTGCCCAAAATATCACGTTCCAACCCTGTGGCAAACCTGGAAAGAGTCTAGAAACAGGCAATGAAAATGTGAGACAGATTCCTACACAGAAAAGCATGAAGGAAAGGCCTACATAGTTCAAGGCAAAGACAAATCACAGGGGACATGACAGACCTATACAGACTAGACAATAGCATAGGGAAAGCTGGCAATGTCATGTACCCATGGGGAAAGCAAGAGCAATCAAAGTCTTTACTTATACCACAAACACTTAGCTGCAGTCAAAAATAAAATTATCTTCCTCCTCTCCAAAACCACGAGTAAGACACACGGGTAATAATTCAGAAACAAGCAATAGATGTTGGAAAAAGTTAGAAAGGGTCATAAGTTTGGGTACTTTAGACCCTATGAATAAGAACTTGATTTAGAAAGAAAATTCCACCTTTAGCCTGGTTGTTCTATTATAATCTACAGGATTTCTTAGGTCTGTCTCAAAAAATATGTGCTTTGGAGAAGGGATGCTGGTCTTCTGGTCACTAGCCTGTCTTGTTTAGGACTTCCTGTGCTACACCCCCATGCTTCATTGGTTGGATGTAGAGGGAAGGTGGGTCCAGAAGTTCAATAAAATGAAATCTGCAGTTAGAGCATCTGAAAATTCAGGCATATTCTGACCTGGGGACCAATTGAAGTACACTTTAACCCAAGTCCTCAGTGAAGCAAAAATGCCTACTGACTTTTATGGGATTTGAATTAAACCCTTTATGCGACTGTCTCAACTAGGCTTCCCTCTCATTCAAGAGTACCTTACGCTCCATCACATTGTAGAGTTACATTTCAGCTCCAAGAACTGCTGTTTATCACACTCCTTAAACAGCTTTCAAAACATTCCAGATTTTGGCAATTAGAGGTCCTTCCTGTGATGAGGTCTGGAATTTATTCTGCTCTTTCTTGTTAAAACCCTAAACCAGTTCCGGTATCTTAAAAGATGGAAGACCTCCTTGCTTCTTCTCATTAGATGCACAGGCTTATTTCAGCCATAACAGGAGAAAATTCAAGAAAATTGCTTCAAGAACTACAGTACCTATAAAAACACTGCTTATTAACTTATAACTTTAGTCTTTATTCCAGTTTTAGGCGAAACTGAATCTGCCTCTTGCAAGCGCTGGCCTGCCTGAAAACCAGATTTAGTTCAAGGATCCCCAAACCGTACCATTTCCAGGAGGATGGGGGAACCCAAACCCAAGCAACACTGGGGGAATTTTAAAACGTGAACATCTGCGAAAGAAAGAGGGAATGGGCGAGGCAAACCTCTGACTGGAAGATAAAAAAAACCCCAAACAGGTCATGCATTGTCTTGCTTGTCCCATTTGACATGCACTGTAACACAAGGGGAATGATGAAGTTCAAGTTGGAACAAATGTCCTCTGGAACGCCTGCCTTCAGGAGGGAGATGAGCTGCCACCTGCTCAGCCCCTGTAACAACGCTGCCTCTCGGCGAGCAGTCGGCGTGCTGAGGCCTGGCATGCTGCTCACACATGTGGAGATAGTAGCGCACATCAGAAGAGAAGTGCTGAGCGTGCTCTCGCCAGCAGCAGCCTGCTGAGGAGGGACATCCAGGGAGACCTCACCACAAGGCCCTTGGTGCTTTTGCCTTCCTCAGCCCACAGAGCCAGCAGTCGCTGGCAGACCACCCACTGCAGGCAGGCCAAGCAGGAGCCCCAGGGCCTTTGGTTTGCGTAAGCCCTTCAGCAGTTCCCAGGAGCTATGTAAGGGGTGGCCTGGCCGTGCGTTTGTGGTCTCCTGATGGGTTCACCCGGGTAGGCAGCACCTCTGACCACAAGCACTTCTGAGGAAAGGCCCCGAGTTATCAACTGGCTCAAATTGTGTTTACTGAGGAACAGGGTCCTTTGCCCTCTCCTCATTGTCATTTTTCAGACAGGCTTCATGCCTGCCTGAAGCCTCCTTAGTCCTTGGAGGACTGCTTATTTGGGTCAGTCACCTTAGTAGTTTGCATCAACGGTCTGGGACACTGGCATCAAGCCGCCCATTAGCATTATGTCCACCGGATATTTGGATAGAACTGACATGAAGTGACTTATGGCAGGTTTCAGATGAAGAGGATGTTTCTGAACACTTCTACTTCTGTTTCCAAAACATTTTTGGCTCAAGTGGTAAAGCCCTCTGGAAAATACTGTTTATGCTGGTGTTGTATAAATACATCATGATGCTACTCTCTAGCAAGAGCAGAGGCCAAGCATCCCACTATCATTAGGAAGGTGCACCTACTCTATTTTATTAATATTGATCAAGTACATATCAAGGTCTTCAAAACTTCTTCAGTAATTTAGGACCAGAGTTCATGAGGAACCCATCACCTCCTTATGACTAAGTAAGGAAGATACTTCAAAGATATCCAACTCTAGCAGGACTCAACAGTTCTGTGCTCATCACCCTGGGACTCCTTTCTCTGCTTAATATAAACGAGAGCATGCAGAGGACAGCTGTCCAACTCATGTTGCACACACACTGCAGGAGTAAAACATAGGTGTTTGAAAAGCTTAGCAGCTATTCTAATAGAGCCACATCACCTGATAGGGTTAATTGGGTTCGCAATTTCTTTTTGGGGGAGTGCCAAGAGTTTCCCAAGGCCTTATACTTTATCAGTACTGTACCTGCCAACTACTGAAATTCAGCTTGCCTGGTACCTTTCAATACATGTAAGCCACTAAACCCTCCTTTTTTTCCACTTAGTGCTGACCACTATAGAACCTGGAAGGCCACGCATGGGTCTCTGTATATGTGGGCATGTGTGAGTGCACATGTGGGTGTGTGCACACATCTGTGTGACCAATGCCCTCTAGAGGGAATCAATGTCCCAGCAAGACAGTTGCTCTAAAGCCAATGGTGCCAGAACTGGGTACTGCTGGCCACAGCTGCTGAGGCCACTCTCATCACTGATGTTCTCAGCTAAAAGCCTACTGAGAAAGGTATTGCATGAAAAAAAAATGTTAAAAGTGGGTTGGGGTTTAAAAAAAAATAAATCTAGGAAGTGCCATTCTCTGGCAAATACTAAGGGCCCCCTTGGAGGGTGTTTGACACAGCTGACTGCATGATGTACAAGTTTCCTCCCCAAACACTGTGTCGAATACTGGGGCCAGGGAAGCAGAAAAGATGAATCAGAAGCTAATCCTCACTTGATGAGCCCTTTGCAACAAAGGGCTGGTTTAAGAGCAGCAACCACCTTAAGGTCCTTTCCTACCAGAAAAGCATCTTTAAAGCAGTTGGTCCACCACTCGGGATGTGTCTGCATTTGGGGGAACATGTATTAGCTGGCCAGAGAGATGGGGAAACACTGCGTGAAACTTAAGTGAACTCCTTTACCAACAGACCCTTTCAGCCAGGTCAGAGCAGAAGAAAAGAGATAAATGCTTTTAGTGTTGCTATCCTTGTCTGTCAACCCAATGCATGCATACAACATACCTCTCTCCAGGTATTTCTGAACACTAGCCAAAGAGAGGGACCCTTTATCCAATTTGGCCTTTCTGAAAGAGTCCACATGGGGAACTTTCTCTCCGAGTGCAACCTTGATCTAACCTTTCTGTATATGACTTTGATCTATCGACCCTGACATGAACACAGGCTTTCATCAGGGAGCTGTCATTTTGGAGGAAGGACTCAGTGGAATGAGTGTATTTATATCTCAAACACTTTGTAAAGTTGTTACATACAGTACAGTCTATTCTCTTCCATTGCATACGTATAAATAGTCTCCTCCTCATCTAGGGGTCAGTTAGGCTTGTATCTCAGTGCCTGCTGCAAACTCAGAAGCTGACTCAGTGTGTCTGCTTGTACCTGTCAACTGCTCTAGGTACATGAGTTTCTGCTGTCACACATGCTTTAAATCCTGACACCACAGATCCACCAAGGAGCCTCCAAGACTCCTTTAAAACCTAAAAAGCAGGTGCTTGCCTGAAAATCCCACCTGTGAAACCTCACATGCCAGATACTGTGAAAACATCCTGAGTTGGGCCTGCCGCAAAAACCCCAGCTACAGGGACAACAGTCAGAGCACTGACTGGCTTCTGTTCCTATTTCAGCCACTAATTTTGTGGCCAAGAGCATATTACAGGATGTGGGAAAGCAGAATTCATCCCTGGGCTTCCCAGTTTAGGGCCAGGGCTTGATTCCAGCTTTCCAGTGTCTGTGTGTATACTTGGCACAGTACAGCCGAGGCCCCGCTGCAAACCCAGCCCTTCTGGTACCAACTGACAGAAAACATTGAAGTATCTTCCTTGACTTTGTAGTCTATTTATGGCTGCCAAGAGGATCCTTTTTATTTAGTGCACACTTTACTAGCTCCTAAAGACCAGTACCCCTGTTGAGGTAGAATCTATAGTCCTGCAAGTTGAGGGGGATTCAAGAGTCTAATGCACTCAAAAGACCTTTATTTTGTCAGGTAAGACAAAAGGCCTCCTGGCCAGTGAACATCCCACTCACCCCAGCCTTTTGCTGAGACTGAGAAAAGCTGTACCAAGGAGTTGGTCCAAGGGTGATGCTAGCTTAGAAACGGAGGAACCGCTATTGGCTCCTGCAGTGTTTATCCTCCCTCTAAACCCTGCACAGTATTTATCTGCTCTCCAATGCTTTGTGCAGTCTGGCTTTAAATGCCTCGAGCATTGAAGCTCCTTGATTTTAGACAGACCAACAAGCCAGCAATTAGGAAACACTTTGCCAAAAGCCAGCTTACATATTGCTTTTGCCTCATTTTTATCATCTTGCTGCTCTTGTTCAAATTGTTTATCCCTCAAGGATATTTTTTTTTTTTAAATGCTTTCTTTTTTCTCGTCAGAGTGGGATTCAGCTTCCCAATGACTACTGGACCTTAGCTTAGCATTTGGGAAACTTAACAGAAAAAACACCCAATAATGTTTTACGGTTATCAGTAAAACTTCTAATGCTTCATTTTAGTCATTCTTCAAAAAAAGTGCAAGAAATGATCTTTCCAAACCTCTCGCCAAGTCTGCTGGCCAGATTTATTTATACATGATCCCAAAATCCTGAAATCATAGTAGTTCCAGGAAAAAAGGAAAAAAAAAATGAAAAGAAATGCACTTCATGGAATCTTCAGTTGGTTAAGTCCACATCTATTTCTGCTTGATATTCAAAGCCAGTTTGAGCTCCCTGACCATCATCATTCTCCGTTTATTAGACTTGTTTATGTAATTTCTAAAAATAGAGAGGAACTATATTTTTGTTACATTAGAACATGAGTTTTTCTTAAAGACTGGGATGTTAAGGAAAGAAGCCACTAGGGGAAAAGGCAGGAAAAAGTTAAGAACATTTCCTTCAGCCAGCTTCTAAAACACAGTGTGCATTTCCTCTCCACATGAGTTGGAGAACAGTTTTGGAAAACCGTTGTTTCTCACACACTTTCATCTCATGGCTGGTTTCAGAGACAAGTATTCACAGCTGCATGAAACAACTGAGAATCTATTTGAAATTATTATTCTTTTCTTGATCTATAAGAATCTGGAGTGCTTACATATGGCTCCTTTTGTCCTTTCAGTCCCATTCCTGTTACCAGCCTGCTGGCTTTGTGCGGGACTGCCCATGTCTCACCCATAGGGCTTCCCCCCCACCCCAGATGCAAAGCTGGCAGGCAACCACATCCCTACCATTTGCTCTTGCAGAAGGGTCCTGAAGACTTTGTAGTTATAGCCAAGTCATCCTGCTCTCTTCAGCTATCTGTCAGCTACATGGACACTAATAGCAACTCAGAGTCTACAGCACTACGATCCATTGGTACCAAAATTGTTTCCATTTTCCACTCCTCTATTTGCTGGACACAACAGACTACCTGTAATTATGTTTGCTTTAAATCCAAGCAGAACCAAATTTCACACATGCTTTCCTACCAAGGTACTCTGTATTTAGGAATGTACATGGCAGTTTCCCTCCTGAGGATTAAGAGCTTTGAAAACATAATTAAGCTTCACCATTCCTGAAACTGGTAAATGTTGCAACATCTTTTTTCAAGACATGCAAGCTGAGGTTCATCAGCTGGTTCAAGATTATACATTTCCATGGCAGAGGTGAGAAAACCTCTGAGACTGAGTTAGAGCCTCGTTTCTGCTGCCTGTGAGCCATAAGGCACTTATGAACAGCCCCACTTTTCTCCTTGCCTCTATCCTAGCAGGGCTCAGTGAAAAATACCATCTTATCTTTCTTGGCCTTGTGTCTTGCATCTGTAGACACCACAAATTATACCTATCAACCCTTGGAAATACAAGTTACTCCTATTTCAGAAACATGTTCTTTTCCTGATGACTGTTCACTTGGGGCTGTCAATGATGTCCCCTGCTGTGTATGATGTGCAGGTGGGAGGGTTGGCCATGTCAGACACCAGCTGCCCCATCCTGACCCCCTGCACCAAGAGAAGGCAAGGCACTAAACAGTGTTCACAAGAGTATCTGAATTAGGCCCTGAATGAGTGCCAAACACTCGAGACCTGAATATGAATGGACTAACCTCAAGGAAAACTCATGTGTCAAACTCAGCTATGCTTCCCATAATAAACATGAACTCACAGGTCCTCCAACAGGTCAGATCAGGTATCAATATAAGCGTAACAGGTGGCACTAAGATGAATTACCTTGCTTCTTAAACACACATCTCCCAGTAAGAAACTACACCACCTTACACAACACTAGGAATAGAATTAACAACCCAGCAGTATGTTCCGCATGTGGTACTTACAGACAGGAGGGGTAAAAATCCACCACTAGGGGAAAAAAAAAAAAAAAAAAAAAAAAAAAAAAATCCCATGCCTCGTTTGCCCCACAAATGACTTTTCTGTGTAACACCAGCCTTCATGCTCTTCCTACTATTCCCACCCACCCAGGAGTCCTGAAGGCTGTGTGATGGTGTGATGGGAGCACAGAACTGGACTGGGTGAAACGGCCTGACTTACTCCAGCATACAATAGCTGCTTCTTCTCATCTTGGTAATTTATCCTATCTTCCACCTAAAGCACCTCCAGGACCCTACAAGTGCACACGTGCAAGAGAATAAAGATATCTGTCATGAAATCTGCAGGCACAGCATTTACCAGGTGGGGTGTGAACAATTGCCAGACGGCACTAGAGACCTTTATTTGTCTTCTGGAGAAGTACCTTCCGAGTGCCAGCAGAAGGGCACATAGTTGATCTAAGTTTGCCAGGTCAGTTTTTAGCACAAGCTGCTCCCATTTGCCTCCTTCTCCCCGTTCAGCGCGTCTTCCCTTCCTGGCACGCAGCAGCCTTGAAAGGAAAGTTACTGTGCCCACGAAGGGCTTGGCACTGCACTAATGTACATTGACAGTGTGTTTTCTTCCCTGGCACCCAGCCACGCTAAAATCCCCTTTCTGAGTCACTCCCAGTGAGAAAACCAACACCGGCATTCTGCTCTGTTGAAATGGTAACGCTGAGAGAGCAAACATAAAAGGAGCTGCCTATCAGAAGGGGCCAGGGATGAGCCGATGTCTGGAAGCATTGGAGGCAAGGGGAGGGAATTCCTATAAATGCAGTGTAACACTGATAAAGCGGAAGAAAAAAAAGTAGTAAAGGATGCTGGAAAAATACCACTTGGCAGAGCAGATGATACACACTTCCGTCAGTGACCTATAGCAAAAGTCAAGCCTCACAGGCCAGATTCTCACTTTCTACTTTTCCTCCTATTATTTTTATTGCCATAACTTTTCTCACAGACCTTGGGGCCGGTTTTGCCCTGCTCTGTACAAATGTGGCAGATGCCATCTTGGCAAGTACTAGGGTTGAAACAGGGACCAGCAGAGCAATAAAAGCAGGATTCTCTGCAGCGTGAGGTGGAAAGCCAGGCCAGCCAGCTGGGAACTATAACAGACCAATATCCTCTGCAGATCGGGCACAGATGTGGACATGTAACCACAGGCCAGTGTGTTACACAAACACATCATGTGGACAAACCATGCCTCGAATACTTACAGCCTAAGCAGGCAACAGAAGAATGGGACAAGCAAAAGATTGCTAGCTGAGGGGAGAAACGAGTCTCTAGTTTTCTCGAGAGTGAGACCAGAGCATGGAAGTTAATATAGATCTCTCAATTACTAGAGAAGAGTAATTCACAAAACTGCACTTCATCTAACAGAGTCTTTGCATTTGTGTATGCAGGATCCAGAAACGGAGAGGAACCCGAGGTGACATTTTCTCAGTAACCTAGTTCCCCTCGGGCTGCTTGGCCAGAGTTATTGAAGTTATTAGTTACTTTCCGCTGAAATGAAACAGGTGGAGGGGAGTAAGTCAGAGGCTTGCTTGGCTAAAGGTAACCTGTCTTCTGCCTTGGAAAAAAAAAGGAGAGCAAATGTCAGCAGGGCTCCATTCAAGCACTCCAATGACTAAGTCCTCTCAGAAACCTTTAAGCACAGCCTCTAATACATGTGTCTGAAGGCAGAAACATGGCAGCGCATATAAGTCATAGGTCACTGTACAGAGCCACCTTACTTCGAGCCAGATACTAATAACGAGAGCATCTCAGGCGTGTTTGGGACCGTTTACAGAATCACCAGCTGGCAATTCCTTCCCAACCTTTCCTCACAGCAAAGGCATAAAAAGCAAATATATAATCAGGTAACTGATTACATTTACTGCATACTTGAAAGCAATCCTACGCTCCAGGCTGCTAAAAGCTAAGTTGAAGAGCAGATGTCTGTTTTCAAAGCCCTCTCTGACCAGGTAGTAATTAGATGCTAGAGAGGGTCCTTGGTTATGCCTGTAAGCCATTTCTCTCAGCCCCTCCTCCAATTCCTGTAGCCCCCAAAGTTGCTTCTAGCAGCCCCAGTTGCTTTTCTT
Organism: Aquila spilogaster; assembly: GCA_024606505.1. Lineage (NCBI taxonomy): Eukaryota > Metazoa > Chordata > Aves > Accipitriformes > Accipitridae > Aquila > Aquila spilogaster. Next base: position 13,797 of record JANHGO010003389.1, on the reverse strand, counting down.
TCTCTAGAGATGCCTTGTTTCCCCCTCATCCTACTCCAACAACTCCTGAGCCTCCTCTTCTGCACATCACCAATATTTGATCAGTGCTGGATGCGTCAGCTTTAGCACACTAACATTCTTCTAAGAGGATGAACAGAGGCATTGATACCATAGAAGCATCAAGACATGCTATAGTGGGAAGCAGGAGGAACAGCTGCCTGAGGAATCATCATGACCTCTTACAGCACTTGTACCATCAAGTAGTTGCTTGATAAACAGGTAGTCATTAAGGTACTTGAAACCATGGCTGTACTAAAACATGAGAGTCTGGATGCATTCCTCCTTCTTCCCTTTCAGATACTCTAAATCAAGAGGTGCCTTACTTTTAAGACTTAAAATGCACTCTGAAACTCTGGACTTGAACAGATGTAGCCATCCAAAGTTATTGCATTAGAGATGGAGGAAAAACTGCTAGCATATCATAGCCTTGCAAGGAGAAAAGGCAGATGAACTAACCTATTTCCATAACTGCACAGTGTTGTGTGCTATACACTAAACAATATATAATCCATACACCAAGCCAATATACGATCTCATACACAATAAACCAGGATGCCCACAGGATTAAGTATAACTTGGTGGTTTTAGGCAGATACTTCAGTCCACACCCTTCTGAGAAGCAGTAATGAGTGGGATCAGTAAACATATGAGCAGACATTGAATGACTTCAAACACCCAGGAATAGCACAGGAGACTAAACCTTTATCATGTGGCAGCCACCATGGAATGGGATGTATAAATAAAACTAAATGAAAATGGAGATTGCACACAAGGCAACAGAGCTCAGCATCTCCCAAGATCAGGTCTCATACTGGGCATTGGAGATATGACCACAATACCACTAGTAGCTGTCCCCAAAGCAGTCAGCCTCATCCTGTCTCCTGACACTATTTCCTGACAAGAGCGTCTCCCCTTGTGCACATCCATGCTCAAATGCATCTGTACAACACAGGTGTGCAGCACCAGCCCACACAGGCCCTCACAACCAGTTTGTTAACAGTTGCACCCATAGAATTTCTTTTGGAAGGGGAATGAAGCAGAAAGAGTCAGCACTCACCAAATCAGGATTAACCAAAACTGCTCAGTCTATATAAAAAGTGCAAGAGGAAAGCATACTTCTGATGCATAGTACAAGGCTTCACAGCACTTCAAATTACAGTAAGAGCCTTCTATAGCCAAGCTACATAAAGGAGTCATCAGGTATTCCTAGAAGCAGAGTTGGGGTCCAGAAAGATGAAGTTGGAGTTATCTCCAAATCTTATGGCTAAAGGACCCTTACTCAAGCTCTGCACTGTGTGGATATTTTCTTGGCTTCCCCTCCTTCCCCCAGCATAGACAGACCAACTTAGACTACCCTGTATGATTGCTCTGGGACAAAGCCTTTGGTTTTTCCAAAACATGGCTTCAGATTTAAGAGATGTATATATGTACATGTGTATATCTGTACATAAATGCCTGTATGTGCATGCACACACACTCATGTGCACATACACACACACAATGCTCAGGACCAGTCCTGTTGAGTCAATGCAGAAACACCACTAGAGTCAGGTCGGTGCTTCTGCAAAGCCCAAATCATGGACTGGGGCACAACTGTAGCTGAGATGAATCAGCACAGAGATGACTTTTTCCACCACCTGAGGATTTAACACTAAGTGCGTCTCTGTGCTTGTTTAAAACAAACTGAAAAGACAAGTTACAGCTCCTAGGAAAAAAGGACATACTTGTTTAAAGACATAGCAGTCACCTCCTCACGCTAACAGCAGGACCAGGTGCTGGAGTGGTATCACTACCCTTGAACTTATCCTTGCATGAGTCATCTGAGATAGTTGAAGCTGACAGGTTGTTTAAAATCACTGCCCATGGATTACATTCAAAGGGAGCTTTAAAATATTTTCTAATTATTTTTGCTTCCACTCTACCGAACATTGTTAATCAAGAGCTATTTCCAAAACACGCTATATTGTAGCGGTGCTATACTCCACAGGAGATGCACCACTTGGGTTGGACACCTTCCAGCTCAAACTGTCAGATGACCAAGCTGTTCTCATTCTAAGAATAAGGTGCTCCTTATGGGCAGGGAATTTATATTTTTTCTTTATTTACACAAAAGCCAAAGGGGAATGCATGGCTGTGGGGAAATCAAGCTGCCTAGCTTGATTTTGCATTTTGATGTCCATTCATTACCAGTAATATAGGTAAGACTTTTCTTCATTTATTCCTTGTTTCATTTCCCAGGGTATTATTTCTTCATGCTGCGCATAAAGACCTGGCCTGTACTCTGCCCATGCGGGCATGACGACATGCAACACTTAGCCTCTTCCTGTGAGTGCAGTAGGAGAAAATTGGAATGAATTTTGCAGCTCCAAAGTCTTGGGATCCAGCTCCAAGTCTTGCATTGATCGTTGGGCTTGGCTAGTACTGCGAGATACACGGCAGTGTCTGTTTGCAGAGATTTCACACTTCTCCTGGTTTTCCTCTACTTTGCATTCCTAATGTTTTTTTTTATATCCAAAGCTCAGTATGGGGGAAAACACAAATACAACACAGAACAAACCTCAGTGCTTCAAACAGAGTTACCTGAAAGTATCCCAGCAAGTGCAAAAATCAGAACAAGTCCTAAAGGAAAAAACAAAAAAAAAAAATTCGAGGTTGTCTAAAAAGTGACCCTTTTCTCTTTGGAAGGTTTCTGAGCTTCAGATTCCTTTTTGTGACCTCCCTAATTTAGAATTGGTACAACATGTTAAGTTATCCATGTTTCATTGTTTGGAGGTTTCATCCTAAAGAAATGTTGGAAAATTTTTTGAGAAAACCTTCACCATACATTGCTAGTTTACATTAGAATTGTTATCAGTGTGTAGAGACTGTATATAAATAGATCAAAATTACTCATTAAAATAATTTCAGTAAAAACAGCACAAGATAAATTTACTCCAAGAAGTTCTAAAAATCAATCGGTTTTAAAATAGTTTATTTTCTAAGCCTCCAAACTGCTTTTACCAAAATAAAATCTTTAAAATTAATCTTTCCTCAGAAGCTTTGAAAAAATTTTATTAAGAATTTCAAAAGCCCTAAGTTTCCTTTTTTTAAAAAAAAAAAAAAGTAGTAAAACTTCTGTTAGTTAACTAGCCCATCAAGCAGCAGCTCTGAATCTGATGAAAACAGGTCCAAGACACTAAGTGTATTCTTAGATCTGGATTCTTCCAGAGCTCAGTTTTCCCTTCACAGCCACACATACTTTCCTGATCACCAAAGTAGGTGCAGAGATCCGCAGTTCACCAAAGAAATTCACATCTTGATCCTGAAGATCATGAACTGTTCCAATCTGGAGTGTTTGTTCAGTTTTACAACTATTTTTATTGATTTAAAGAGTGTTTTCACACTGCCTCTCCTCCCAGGCATGTTTAAACAAGCAGCAGCGTGCAGTGCCAGAACTCAACAGAAACATGTTCTATAGACAAGTAAACAAAATACCCGATGGCTTTAGCTACCCACACCGCAAAGGGATTTTGAGCAAGTCACTTCAAATTATGTTTCGGTCTCTGGACACAAAGCAGAGTTAGTTTAGAGTTCTTCGGCTGTGTTTTGGGTTGTGTTTTTTTATTGTTTTGTTTTTTAAGCCATTGGCTGGCCCACACTCCCCAAAGATGTGGTCTATTCATTCTGTTCCAGCTTAAAGACTCAAACTGGACTTGATTTCAGTAAGAACTGCGTGGTATGTAATGTGGTTATAATTTAGCCTGAAAACACAGGGAGTCATCTCTACCATGCGTGGCTTGCGTGCCCTGTGACTGCAGGCTCGACCAGCCAGCCACCCGAACGACCAGTCTAAATAGGCTGGTTTCGATAGGCCTTAACGAACCACACCACTGGTCCGAGAGCTGTGTCACAGCAGAGGAGGTGGGAACCACGGCCCTAAGGACGGCGAGCAGTCCGGTCACACTGTAGTCAGGTTAAAAAAGAAAACTCAGAAAGAAAACCAGCAGCTTTCCCTGAGAGCCGAGGTTAGCCTTCGCCACAAAGCTGTTGGCAGCGGCACGGGGTGACACACCACCTCCTCCCGCGCGGAGCCGGGGCCAGCCCGCAGCAAGCGGCCGCCTCCGCGGCAGGACCAGGCAGCTGGCTCCCGCTGCCATGTTTATCCATCCCCCGGACACGCCAGCAGTAAATTTCCTGTTGTGCGACGGTGCAGACAAGAGGGAGGAGAGCGACCCACACGTGGCTCTAGCAGAGATCACGGCTTTGTCAGCAAGAGCTGAAAATACCAGCTAGCTGGCACGGCTTCAGAGATACAGCCTCCCCGCTTTGCCCTTTCCTCCACAAGCACCTTTCCCGAGTCATATATTAGCACAAGGGGCTCCACTGTATCCATCTATAAACTCTTCCTGCAAGACGCGCGCATCTTGACCTGGGATCGGCTATTTCCCCCATTACTGGCATTTCTCCTTGCTTTTCGTCGATGTTAGAATGATCCTTTCAAAATTTCTTTTCTTAAAAATGGATTCTGAGTCTTGAAATGACTCTGTCAGAGTCCACTCCCTTCTGCATCACCAGCACCCTAGAGAGCACGAAGTACACGCAGGCCATAGCGCATTACCTGCAAGGAACGCGACTGTAGCTTTCTCAGCAATAGCCTGCAAGCTTCCTCTCACACTTTAGTTCTAATAACCCAGCGCAAGAGCTGAAAGGAGACTTCATTTCACTACTCGCCAGCGCAGCTGATGAACTAGCTTTACCCTAACACAACTGTGATTCTGGGCTCCCCAAGGCTGAAGGCCTCGGCTGCTACTGAATCTGCTCTAGAACAGCAATTGCAATCTCAGCTCCACAGTGGAATATGCTGGCAAGGAAGGAGGCAAAACGAGGACAACCTGTATCTAGTTCTCCAGCACAACTACTGGCAACACCACGACAGGCTGCTGTGGACACCTCCCTACTGCTGCTGTCAAAGAATTTTTGCTAGCAGGCACTGCCTGTGTTTCGTGTTGAAGAAAACAAGCCTGCTCCAAACCTGGAGGACCTTTCCCGCCCACCACTTTCATTCTTTTCTCTGTGCTCACATCTCCCCCCTGCAGGAATATTTACTGTTTTGACATCAACTTGCATCAAGAGCCAGGAGGCATCTGACAGCATTTCATCAGTGACAGACAGCACAGCCTTCTCATCTGGTCCCTATTTTGTGAAACACAACTCTTTACTTGAAGCAGATGACCACAAGATAAGCATTTAGAACCTAAGTGCCACATTAGATGGGAACATTAGGATCTTCTGCTGCGTAAGATTTTGGCATCCCCTCACTTTTATGGTTAAGAACTGTTGACATCATAAAATAAAACCTAGAGCTGAGGTTCAAGGTGTTTATTATGCTGAGGAAAAGAATTGCATGGCGTGGGAAGTTCCCAATACAAATAACTATGACCATCATTTTGAGCCACGGCCACACTGTGTTCCATATTTGCAGTTTGGGCTTGCATAGATTTTGTTAAATGACAGCATGTCCATCAAAACCCACCGCACTGTGTGCAGCAGTGATATTGAGGGGACTCACATTAGGTGTACTGGATTCAGAGTCCTATAGCAAGCTCATGAGTGTCACTGGAGCTAACATGATAAAGGAAAAAGTGATACAGCACCATAACAGAGCATTTGAGGAGCTGGGCAATCATTAAAGGAGGACAGAGATGACTGGAAAATAAAAAGTCACCAAAGGACAGCATTTCAGTGGGCTTTCCCTGTAGCCCCTCAAGCTTTTTTGGCATTTTTCAAGCAGCACCAAAACATATTAAAATTATTTTTAAAGGTATTACTACTTCTAATAGTTTCTTTATGGCCAAAACCAACAACATATTTGCCTCCTTCCTAAGGTGTTTGCACTTTATCACCGCACTGACACTTTTCAGATGAACTGGCTTTTTATTGTGGAGCTGCTCTAGGGCACACAGTATTTTGTTGACTAAGAGTTGCTGCACACAGAGGTTTATTACTGTAGGGCTGCTCCTAAGTACCTGGTTTTAAAAAAAGCAGATGGGTTATATTTTTGAAGGGACGTAAAAATACTATTAGAGCTTGGAAGTTCAAAATAAGCCACATTAAGAGTGGTTTGAATATGAGCACCAGGTATTTACTTTTAGGGTCCACAGTTATTTCAGTGTGGCACTTTTATTGCAGCCAACGGATAGGAAAACAGGGTATTTGGAGCCTAACTAACCTTCTACATGTCAGTAATACACTGACATGAAATGCCAAATTTGAGGTCTTTTGTAAATAGTCCCGTTTAAGCCCCCCCTCCCTAGTCTATAAACTCTTGCCCCCATCTGCCTAAAAGTACAAAACTTACTCAGGTTTAATGGTGCCACTCACAGTAGTAAAGTTGCATGGTGTTCAAGTTCCAGATCTTGCAAAGACTTTTACTGATTCGTTTCACTTCCACCTGAAAATGACCACAGCTGGGCAAATAGCTAAGTTTTCAGTTCAGTGCAAAACTGAAAAATCCAGGAAATTCAGCTTGCATTGCCTCAAAAGATTTTTTTTTTTTAATAGAAATTGTTTAACAACTTCTTAAAGCCAGAAATGTCTCTGACTTCCAAAAGTTCTCTCTTCAGGTTATTTAACCATATTGAAAGCTTGTTGGATTTTTTGGGGGGGTGGGGAGGAGATACGTAGCAGGAAGGAGGGACTGTTTGTTCTTTATTCTAAATTTAGAACAATTCCTCACTGAATTTCAAAAATGTCAAGATGTTTTGGCATTTCTGTAGTATTTTATTCTGAAAACACTGAAACAGAACATTTAGACTTTTTAAAGTAATGGCTGTTTTCAGCAGAAACAATTTGTAAACAACAACCTGAAAACTTCAGACACAGGGAATGGAAGAGTTGAACAGAGACTTTCTTATTCCCTGGAAGACTGCCCGCCCCACCCCCACAAAAAACCCCAAACCTAAACCCAAAAGCTCAGTATTTAAGCATATGAATACACATGTTACACCTTTAAAAATTTGAAGCCTAAGGACTTGTAGAATCAAGCTATATGTGAATCTAATCTGTAGATTAATTATTATTGACATCCAAGCATCTCACAGTACAGGCATTCCCAGATAATTATTGCATCCATGGTGTCATTTGAGATGTCTGTGGAAAAAATAAATCCCATCCCGATGAAAGACAAAGCAGTATGGCTTCCCCTCATGAGTTTTATGCAAATAAAAGCAGAAAAACATTTTTCACACGCCAACCATTTGAAAGCTTCTATTCACACTGAAAATGGTGCCATTCCGTAGGCAACAAACACCCCCATGTTTTTGCCATCCATCATCTTTTCTCTTGTAATATTGCAGTTAATGACCAAATCAGCAACTTTCTAACCTCACAACTCTGCAGTTCTCTATAGTAGAAACCCCTAGATCAAGGGTCTAAACAGACGATACGCACCATCTGCTACATCCAGCTAACAGAATATTTTAATTAGCGGTGCATACTGCATTATCCCACTTGCTCACAAGTCCTGGTAACTCCATGTGCAAATTAAGCATCTAACCGCACTAAACCTGCATCACACTGCTCTCTGTAGAGAGAGGAGTGTTTCACAAAGCTAAGGACATGGTGGAAATGGATGAGTTGTGGACTCTACTGGGAGTCCTTCTCCCACTTTTACCACCATCCATCTCTAACAAACTGACCTGAGCATACCTCTGTTTTATATCTGTAACCAAAGCCCACCACTCCCCTTCTCCTCAAATAAGAGAAAGTGACCCCACCTGTGTCTGGGGACCTAAGCATTACACTTACTTCACTCCAGGTATTTTAGTTACTTCACTCCCCAGGAAGTAGATGCAGAAGACATCAACCAAGCCACCTGCCTACATCTCATAGTCCAGCAAACAAGACACTCCCCAGCGGCACAAGAGCAGCAATACAGGAGCCTGACCACTTCTTTCTACAGAAATAACTACAGCAAAGGAAGCAACTCTAACCTTCTGCCACACCATCCTGCCAGCACACCTGAACTTTAGCCTTCAAGGTTTCCCTCATCCCCAGCCATTCTGCCGAGGCTGCCAATAAGGGCAACAATTAGTGTCAGCTATTATGGGAGGATCTGTGGTGCTGACATATGACCCCACGGAAACTGGACTGTGCCCAACATTTCTATTTCCACAGGCCATTAAACAGCTGTCAAAGAGTTTTGACCTATAACTCCTCCTATCCCATCCCACACAAATTCCAATTTGGTGACAAAATGTGAAAGGCTCTAGGTACTTACAGCCACCCAGGTGTCTAGAACAAGGAACTATCTAATCCAGTGCTGCCTGTTCAATGGCCAAAAGGATTTTACATCCAAAGATAAACACACCTCTCCAGTTTCCAGCCAGCTACAGCCTCAAGGGCAGGCAGTCTTCTCTCCTGCTTCATGCTATGAGGAAGGAACTGACTGTTCTTCAGGAGAGATGTCAGAGATCCAGCTGCCACTACCTACTGAAAAAGATTGGTTACCTTCAATTCTGGCAGAAATCTCCCTTATCAACAGCATGTTTAAATGGCTTTCCATCCCTTGAATATCAGCCTGCCCCAGCAAATTCTTTCAGGCTGGGTGATACTGTCATTTTAATGTTGATATTCATAAATGAAAAGAAAAAAAAATCTGCACTCATTTGGCAGTGATAAAATGCCTTTTAGATCATGGGTTTCGGCAGCAATTTTTCCCCCAGCAAAATTCAAGTAGACGCTGTAGGATTGAAGGTACAGTATCTTAAGTAACAAGCTCTATTCAACCCCACAGATCTTTTTTTTTTTTTTCCCCATTTATTTGTTTACACCCAGCCCTCTTTCCTTTTCTCATTTCCACATCTTTTCTTCCTCCCCCTCCTTCCATTCCCACCCTGTACCATACATACATATGATATGTATGTATTAAGGAGGATCATAATATCATCCAACACGCAGATGAAATAAGACCTGCTCTCAGAGCACACATTACGACTGAAATTTGCACAAAAAATTCATCTCATAACCTGCCCCTTGAAACCACTGCTAATTCTGCCCTATTCCGTTTACTTCTCATCTCCCCACCTCTGCTACACGTAATAGGTGTTTCCCCATGAGGGTGGATACAGCAGTGGCTGGGACAGAGCCCCTCGCTGAGCTTGGAGATGAAAGCCTGTTAGGCATTTTTTATTTATGTCCTGTAAAATGCAACGTGCAGAGTTACATACGAGAGACCCTGTAAACAAGGTGAGGGCCAGTTGCTTTATACAGCATGGAAAGTTTCTGTTTCTTGGAACAGACAGGACAGCTTGGAAGGAAGTCAACCCTCAAGGTCTTTCTCCCTCTTTGGGGCTCATCTGAAACACCAGCTAACCCGGAGTGTGCTGCCCAGGAGTTAGGAAAGCCAAACAAACAAACAGATCAGTGTAAGGCATGGCCTCAGCTGCGGCGGTGTTTCCATTTCTTGACTGGCCAGGCACTGAGGTGGGGTCGCGTCATCAGACCACTAGTATTTCCTCAACTGAGAGGGTCAGCAGTCTGGAGATTTCTGCTAATGAGATGCACAGCTGGGACTGGCAAGCAGCAGTTGTCCAGGGTGAATATATGCCTGTGTGCCTCTCCTGACAGACTCGGGAAGCCAAGGAGAGAAAACCTGAGAACTGTTCCAGAATTAGATCAGATGGCCCCAAGCCAGCTTCCCAGCACTGGGTGCCCAGAGGACAGGAGTACAGGCTCAGATGCAAGTTTCACACTGACGGGCAGGTCCGGCACCAGTGAGGGTGAAGAGGAAGGTTCATTTGCACCTCCGCTTCCCTTTCCAGCTCACCTCTTGCACCAGCTGAGCCTACTCTTTCTGCTTTGTTTCCCCTCCTAAACCCATCAGTGTTACGACTTTCCTCCCCTCCAGCTCCCCAAACCTAGTTCAGCTCCAAGCTGTCACTCAAAAGGATGACACTTCTGAAAAATGTCCAGATGCTTCAGCTATTTCTATTCTGCCTGGCATAAGGTGAATATCTGAGTCAGCTGCCTGTGCTCTGTCAGGTCTTCTACAGCCAGCATCCTGCCCCTCGGAAACACCCACCTAATTCTGGAAACACCAGTCCTAACTTCGGTGCTCCTGATGAGAGCCAGAAAAACACACTCAGCTTAATCCCAGCTGCAGAAAAGGATCCAGAGAAAGGAGATGCCTGAATAGGAAAAAAATATTAGCTCCTGCTCACTTACAAACATTTTATGTAGCTGTTATGGGAGGAAGACAGAAGCCTCTTGCCAAACACATTGTCTTGGCATAATTATTGCTCCGTCCTCCTCCTCCCGCCAAGCTAACCTCCCTCTGAATCAGGCCATAAGGAAGGAATGGAGCCAGAAAGGACTTCTACACATCTTGGCTCGACATACTGCAAGTGTAAGCTGTCAGGCAGTACTGTAGCAGCAGAAACGTGTTACTGAATAGTATGGGAATATTAATAAGCAAGAGATGAACACTCACATCTGTCACAAAGAATCCTTCAGAACCACAAAAAGAAAGGAAGAAGACAAGAAAATGAACTAATCTGCCATTCAGGGCAGTACTCCCTCATTCCAGAGGGAACAAAGTTACCCCAGGCCAAAAGCTTCAGCATCACAGTGGTCATTTGAAGTGACTAGTAAGGCTGAGACTCGCAAAATTGGTTTAACTCTGCTCCCACTGACATCAAGAGTGAGATATAGATAGATTTCAGTGGGTACGGATATAAATCAATGCAAAACACTTTTGAAATGTTTACTTTTATATTCCAAGCCCAAAAGCAATAAAAATTAAAAAAAAACCAAACCCCAAAACCCAGCTCATCTCATTTTCATGCCACAGGATTAGCTCTACCTTTGTCATGCCTTATCAGCATTTCTCCAATTGCTCTTAGATCTTTGCAATACCGGAGGCTCTGCACACTCCCAAGCAGTCTGTCCCAGGACTTCACTGCCTTGAAATCCCATCAAAACCTCTCCTCCAGCAACATAAACCCATTCCTTCTTGCCCAGTTTGCCACAAAACACAGTTCGTTCCCTCTCTTTTTGCAGGGATTCCAGTAGGAAGGTTTTTTTAATATCTGAAGGCTGTAAAGGCTGTCGTCAGTTATCCCTAAAACAATTTATGTGCAGCAATACTACGGTCTCACGTTAATATCCCCTAGAAAGCAACAAAATACAAACAGCAATGAATTCAAACCTGAACATCAGACCACAACACCTTTGATGCTCACGGATAAGAAAGCTGCTATGGGGGAGCAATAGTAAGAAACAAGTTTTAGAGGCCTCACTATGACCATCAGCAATACTCCAGTTTCTAGGCAATTAGTCTTTTACTTACTAGTGACATATACTTAGCTAACAAGCTCTGCTCAGACTCTGAGACATCCTTCTCTTATAAGATATAGCTTGTAGTCACCTCTTTTCTAATAAAAAATAATAATAAAAAAAAGCAAATTCTCAGTATCACTCACCCTTCACAACACAGCCACCTCTTATTGTTTAGTGGTGTGTCTGCCTTCAAGTCAAGTGTACAAATGAAAAATTCATGGCCTTGGTAAGAGAAACAGAAGCTTTGCTGAGCAGGGCCTTTTAAAGCTGCACCTCATCAGGTTAACGAAGCTGCCAAGGTGTCTGTCTCCTGGGCTGATTAGGTGTGCTCTGACCTTTCCCCAGAAGTAGTGTGGACTGCAGAGGTGGATTTCAATATAGCTCTTCATTCCCAACCAACTATTCTGTGGGGCTTTGTGGTTTACAGTTACAGCTGAAACCAGGAGCCTGTATGCTATTTCCAGTTTGGTTGTGGAACTTCTGGTGGAAAAACACTGTGTATTTCTAATCTTTGAAGTGCTGACTTTAACTCTGAATCAGCTGTGAACCCTAATTCAGACCTGAATCATGGTTCTTTGTATGTTTCTAACTAGTATGTTCACCTGTCTGTTATTGGCATGTCATGTCAAACAGATGTCATCTGCCATTAAAAGTGGCTCCTACTTCGTAGTTTCATCAAAGCAGTCGGGAGAGTCTGCCCTGTATTAGCTAGGGAAAAATCAGGAAGAAACTCAGACCTTATGGTCTAAGCACAGTGCTGGGGATGAAGTACTGCTATGCTCTTTGTTCTGTTCTATTAAGGCATCATTTTGGTGTCACTGAGAAAATCACTTAATGCCTCTGCACCTTCTCCTCTTGAAGATCATCTTCTCCACATTGAAAATAAAGCCGTTGCCTTCAGTTATCCATCCCTGCAGGGGGTGGAGGAGGAACCATGTTTGCACAGTGCTTTGTAAACCTACGTTTTTAAGAATTATCTGCTGGCACCAAAGTCAGAAGCCGTAAGTCATTCAACACCCTCCAACTAGGAAATTAGATTCTACTGACATCCCTGGGAATGTTATCTCTGGCTTGAAGCTGTTCTTATTTAGGTATCATCATAAGTGTGTCTTGTAGCCAGTATTGTTTTGTGGCCAATACTATTGCTATAGCTCTATAAATCTGCAGACACTCTGCAGTGGGAGTGTAGTGCCAAAAAAATGCAGAGTTCTCTGCTCTGTTTCCAGTTTGGGAACACAAGCTGGAGCAATCCAGCTAGACAGATGTGGCATACTGAACACCTGATAAAGCCACTCAGCAACTGGAGAGGGACTTCTGTAGGTCTCTCAACTGAAATGATTTTTCCTGCTCAAATGTTACAGCAAATGAGTGAAAAATAAACAGGAGACATTGCATAATAGTATTCCTAGGACCTCTACTCAGAAGAGGTATAGTTGGCAGTCACTGGAGGTGTCTGTGTGTTCTCAGTCTCTTTCCTCCCCTGCCAAAACCAGCTACCAGTCTTACTTTCCTTTGTAGTATGAAGAGGGTAGCAGCATGCTGGAAGATTGCTTACTGCAGGAAAAGCAGCTCCTTTACAGAGAAGAACAAGAGAGCAAGGAACATCAATCCAAGCTGATGGGGCCAAAGGGGTCTTTGCAGTGCTGCAAGAGCCACCTTCCCATCTGTGCAACAACTGCAGCAGAGAGCTGGGAACCCCGGGGATGCTCTTTCTTGGCACCCTCCCAGGTTCTCAGCCGGCTGCTCTGCTCCTGCTTGGTGTGAATGAGAGAAACTCTGGCTTCAGATGCTGCCCTGCCTCTTTCCAAAACCCCGCAGTCTGGCAGGAAGGGAGATGCTTTAGCAAGGGGAACTCAAATTTATTCAGTGCAATTCAGCCTGCTGAGGAGGACAGCTCTTGCAGAGCAGGTGGCAGCATTACAGTGATAGGAATACCTATAATAGCTCTGCAGCAATAAATAGTATTATGCCAAAAACCGTAACGTGGCACCTCCTAGGCCTGTCTGCTCCACTAACCAGCGCTGTCACCCACAGCAGACACTGCACCCATTCTACCACCTGCTGTGGTCCAGCTCCAGTATCACTAGCAGGTGAGCAAGTTTGTGCCTGTCATAACCTGAGATCATCCTGTCTTCTCCAGCACACTATCTGCCAGGCAGGACAGTGTTCCTCCCCCAGGTCAAGCATTAATTGTCCACTGCATAGCAGCAGTCCTGTCCTTGGAGCCGCTACCTGCTTGAGAAGATGGAAAGGGAAGAGGATGGAGAGTTGCCAGAGCTGAACTGACACCAACTCTCTGTGTCATGTGCTGTAGCCATGGGATTTTGCCCTTCGGCTGGCTCTTAAATGACTGCTCAGCTGGAGTGGGCTACTGTCTGGCCTTGCAGCTCACAGCGCAGGAGGGAATCTGAAGAAAGCGGCTGTTCCGCTGCTGAGATGGGG
>JANHGO010003388.1:0-27279 GCA_024606505.1 Aquila spilogaster | reverse complement strand
TCTCTCTTTCTCTCTCTTTCTCTCTCTTTCTCTCTCTTTCTCTCTCTTTCTCTCTCTTTCTCTCTCTTTCTCTCTCTTTCTCTCCTTTTTTTTCCCCAAGGGAATGAACATACAAAGATACCCCCTGAGGTCTCAAGCTGTTTTTGCAAAGGAACATAACGAACTTCAGTTTTGGCCAAGACCTTCAAAACACATCCCACCTTTCTTTCCTTCAGTGACATTCAAATGCTGTTTAATCAGTCAAATAAGAAAAAGGGAACAGAGCTAAACAGACTGAAAGGAGCAGAAGAGGAAATGAGAGATCAAATTCTCTGTTTCTTTTCATGTTTTGCTCCAGAAATCATCAGCAAGAGATTGTCTGATTGGTTCCAATCTCATTTAATAGCCAGCTAAAGAAGTTCCTTAAAGAAGTAAGTAATGTTCTGTGACTCTGAGCACAAAAGGGTATTCAGAGATTTTGTTTCTCAGTCCAAGGACAGTGTTCAGAATCCTTTTCGATAAGATCATTCAGTAGCTTTAATTTCTCATTAGAGAGGTTTTCAATAAGTCTAAAGTCAGCTTTCCATTCAGTTGCATCTTGTGAATACAAGTTATTGTGCTGTCAGAGTGTCTGTTAATTTAAGAGAACAAGTAGTATAGATGCGTGTGTTCTCCTGATCCACTTTAGATAAGTATGCTTTCCCACTCTGGAGCATTGTATGTGTTTTACTGTGCTCTTTCTCAGATGGCCACTGGATGAACAGGTGCCAAGCAGCTCTCCAACATTATGGGCATCTTTCCAACTTTATATCAAACTGTGGTAAATTCATATATCATTAAAGAAAGAGGCAAAGGGATGGAGAAATGCAATGTGTTTTAGGAATTAAAACCTTAGGGAGCAGTGGGTCTGAACTCATGCACAAAGATAGCAATGACTGCTGCTTGCTGCATTTATGCAAACTGCATTGTGGTGTTATTTGTGGACTGCAGACAGGATGGTTTTCACATTCCAACCCTGGTACTGTGCTGCAGCAATGGGGGAGTGGGAACAGAGTGGCATCTTGGCTTGCATCTCCTGCACCTTGTGCCATATGAGTAGACGTTTGTGTCATGAGGTTTGATGTCAGCCGTAAGAGAATACAAAAAAACATGGGCTTTCCAAATAAATGGTCCTGCACCACAGCTTACCCCTTTTTGTAAAGATTCACAATAAATTGATTCCCAAACTCACTGCCAGCCCATTCCTCGCTGTGGAGCACTCAGTAAAGTGTGAGAGCACCACCCAGCAGGGCCCCATCATTGGAGCTGATGTGTGGGTTGGCAAGGGAGGAGGAGACAAAACAATGAGATGCCTACTAGTTGCTGGGGTAGGATGGGAAGTATCACTATATTCCATTCATCATAAAACATACGTTTTGTTATATACGCAACTTCTGAACTCAGCTACAGCCTGCTCACCACTTGTCATTTATTCCTGGGCATTTATTCCTGTTGTGTATGTCATAGAGCAAAGCAAGATCCTTCACAGTGATGCTCGAGGTGCAAACCAACAGGTAGCTGAGTACTCTTAGGTACCCATGTGGATTTAAGTTTCTAGAAGTTTTCTTTTTGGCAAGCTACAGCTCTCAACTGAGTGATAACTACAGGATTACCCCAATACATTATTTTAGACCTGATTCTCATAAAATATCCAGGCAACATTTTGAAACCATACACTTCACCTACAATTATAAACTGAAATGTGTGCAAGAACAATCCTGCACCCTAGAGCAAGGTCATCTCTGCTAATAAACCATTAGACTATTCTCTGGCACACGTATGGTTTTCACACCAACTCCTTCAGTGAAATCCCAGACTCGGGCTGGCAGTTAAACTGCCTTGGGGCCATTTCCAGCAGGTAGTTTGCATTTACTGTTTCCCTTCGTGTCTGAAGCAGCTGACTGATATAGATGTGAGCTATGCCACGGCAAACGGCCTTCGTCCCAGAAACTTTCCCTGTCATGTTTAACTTGTTCTGCCATCAACTGAGCATCTATGTTAAGGTCCTAGATTCCTATCTGGGCAGCTAAATAAAAGTGGTATCATTTTCCAAGTTGCAGAGTACTCCAGACTTCCATTAAGGTCAGTGACAGTGGTGGGTTTCTATTGTTTTTGAACATTAATCTCATCTTGTTTGTGTAGAGTTTTAGAAGTCAGATGTTAGATTTGGAATTTTTGACCAAGCTCTGTATGACGGTTTTTAATATTGTATGGATTATTCCCATAATCCCTCTGGAAAATGCAAACATCCGTTTGCAAACAAAGCACTAGGCTGACGTGTTTGCACTAGCAGAAGATGAATGTTGCTGAAACTTTGTCCATGCGTGGCATGTGAAGCATATTTGAACCATAGCTGCTACAGGCAGTGTCTACGCAGTCTCAAGCAGCGAGATAATAAGTTCTGAAATTAAATACAGCAGGGCTTTTGTAATTTGTTGTTTGCTTCTATTTCTTGAAAAAAGAAGCAGATCGTGGCCATTCTGTGTCACATCAGGTGGTATCTGAAACATAAAAAGGATTTTTGGATTTCAGTGCATGACTTTTGTTAATTCCTTTTAAAATCCTCTGCTTATGCCTCATTTCCAAGTTGAAAGTGGTTTCTACAGGGACCGCACAAGGAATCGAAATATGGTCCTTTGCTGCTGATACACTTTAGTCTTCAAAATAGCCTCAGATTAACAAAAATGGATATTTTGCACATTTATACAGTACCTCACTTTTTCCTTATGATTTAGGTATATAACTGTATAGTGATTTGTTATCACGATTGGGTTACAATGCATTCTTCACGTGAAAGCACAGCGTAGCTTACGGAATTGACAATATTTTCTAAACTGTGATTTAATTTGATGCCTCTCTCTTTAAAAGGTAAGTTATATGCTTGTCACCTGGATATTAATTCCCACTTTTTTCATCAGCATATTTTTCTGAATTATCCTTATTAATCACTGTTGTCACAGCCAAGTAACTGCAAGCAAAACAATGAGTCAGTACTGATTAAAACAAATGATGAGAGAAATGGAGCCATTGCATGGACAAACTGCTTTTAATGTATGAAGAAGACTGATGCTTACATCAAAAACGAAACTATCCTTAGTGGTCTTCATCTACTCTTCAATCAATATCCCATCTGCATCTTAAAAAGCAAATTTGTCTCTTTGCGGAGGGTCTCAGGATGTTTATGACTGAGGCTGTCAGCTGGCTTTGAGTGGAGTCATTCTGTTGGCTGTCATGGAGCTACACTGTGTTAGGACGGCTAAGCATCTCAATAGACATACCAGAGGTGTCAAAGGGCAGTGTGAAGGTATGTGAAACACGTGTCTGCAGCAGTCCTGGAGAGAGCCAGCCTCATCTCCCACCAGTCCTTGGTGGAGCGACTTGGCTGCAAGAAATTGCACATTCTGACACAATTATTAATTTTTTTAAAGAAGAGAAGATAGATAAATAGAAACAAAAAGGAGTTTTGCCTCTTTACTGTTTGTGGAACAAGCTTGGCTGAAACACACAGCTCATTCCTGGACCACTTCAGCATAGGTGCTTGTTTTGGCACTTTGTCTCCCTCCATCTCAATACTGCTGTTCTTCAGCCTCATGCCAGTGAAATGAGATACCACAGGGCTGGTGTTCTATAAATACTTGATTTAACGCTGCTTTGCACTGGTCTAATGCTGGTATAACTGCTGAATTCCAACCCTAATTTTAGGACTGCCTGAAATGGCCGAAACCACCATTATGTCATGTTTTACTACTTGTAAAGCAGGGTTAGGGTTACCTACCTTCTTTGTTCTGCACCGTGGAGTCTCTGTAGGCAAAGCATTACATAAATGCTCTGCATTTATTATTTCAAATAGTAAATCAAGGACAGGACAAGTACAGCATGCTGGAACAGGTATTAAATTTGCAGACATAAGCAGAGCTCTGTGTGAGAAATGTTTCAAAAATAATATAAAAATGTGAGACTAATTCTCCGTAGTGAAGGAACAAGAGTAATTGCAGAAGTGTAGGGGTGAGATGGGAATCATGGGAATTATCACTCACATGAAATTAACTGCAGCGGTGCTTTGCAAGCACACAGGACACGAGTATGAATGATCAGTAAAAGGGACTGGAAAAGTTATCCGACAGAGCCATAGCAAAATCCAGTCTTGGTGGCTACTGTTAGAAAGTGAGGCCTTTATGGTTTTGCTCCATATGGACTAAATGAATGTTACTGACAGGACTCTGCTTTTATTGGCATAATTCATTTCCCCACAAAACATTCCTGTACCAGCTAAGTCCATAGGAAAATTTCTATTAACTGAAGAATTAGGTCATTGCGTATTTCTTCAGACAGCCATCACATCAGGGACATCTGGGAATACAGTAGTGCAGGACTACCTGGAAGTCAGGCATTTTGATATCCTTAATTCGTCTGAAGTGAGAGACATGGAGCTGCTGGAGCGAGTCCAGAGAAGGGCCACAAAAATGGTCGAAGGGATGGAACACCTCTCCTTCAAGGACAGGCTGAGAGAGCTGGGGCTGTGCAGCCTGGAGAAGAGAAGGCTCTGAGGTGACCTGAGAGCGGCATTTCAGTATTTAAAGGGGAGCGACAGGAAAGAAGGGGACAGATTCCTTAGCAGGATCTGTGGTGATAGAACAAGGGGAAATGGCTTCAAGCTTAAAGAGGGTAGATTTAGGTTGGATATAAGGAAAAAAAATTCTATGATAAAGGTAGCAAAGCACTGGCACAGGTTTCCCAGAGAGGTGGAAGATGCTCTGTCCCTGGAGACACTCAAGATCAAGCTGGATGGTGCTCTGAGCACCTGATCTAGCTGTAGGTGTCCCTTTTCATTGCAGAGGGGTCCCTTCCAACTCAAACAATTCTATGAATCTATGAACTTCATTCCCACCTTCAGTTCAGGTGCCTTACCTCAGAAGACACAGAGCAAGGCTGGTTCATGCTAAGAAGGATATTTCTATATAATAAAGATTTTACGCTGAAGGAAAGTTTTCTCTGTTGGTATGCCTGCGTCTTCCCCTAATAACACATATTGGAGCCATTGAATGTGTGATATAGCTCCACTTGTAGCTTTACTTCTTCATATTTTTGACAGGAAAAAAATTTGTTGACTGATTTTTATCATCCAGCCCTTTATGATTGTCTTCATAGAAGGAAAAGAAAAACCACATCTTTGTGCTAGAGGAGAAGACAAAAACATTATCTTCAGTGTTGTTTCTGACAGTGTGGATAGGATCATTTTGCTACAGAATCTTCTTGTAAGGCAGAAAAGACCAGAAGGGATTCTTTTCCAAGTGCTAACTTTTTTTTTAACAACATCTGTACAGAACAGCAACTAGCTTTAACTGGTGCCTTTCATTTTCTCTGTTTTCCAAAGCATTTCCAAAATGAACTGGACAGTCTTGTATCAACCTGTAAGCAAATATTTGCAAACCGTTGCTGCTCATAAAACCATCTTTAAGTGTTTCAGGGGTCTGCGGTAGCCTGTCTTCCTGGCTTTAAAAATCATAGATTAATAGAATCATAGAATGGTTTGGGTTGGAAGGGACCTTGAAGATCATCTAGTTCCAACCCCCTGCTATAGGCAGGGACACCTCCCTCTAGACTAGGTTCCTCACAGCCCCATCCAGTCCAGCCTTGAATGCTTCCAGGGAGGGGTCATCCACAACCTCGCTGGTTGCATTTCATCCCAGTACAGAGGTCATCTACTCTTCATGGAAAAAAAAATTGTGTTCCTTGAGTGAAAGGGAGATCAGATTTGGACACAGCAGAACCATTATAAATACACTCTGGATTTGGAGGGAGTATACCAAGATATCCAGCTCCTGGCTGCTGTTTGGTATGCCTCTATCAAGGACCCTCTAATCACAGATTAGAAGTATCTCTTGATCCAAAACTTCTCTTCACCAAATGTGAAGGTTCAAAGGGATAGTTGCTTTATGTGGTGTCTTATATTATCTAAGAGCTATGGGATTTCCACATTGTTTAAGAAGAGAAGCCCAAAATTCTTAGCTAACTTATGTTAAACTAAGATAACTCAAACTAACAATATAACCTACCTATCAAAGTTAATTAAAGATAGTCCCTCTTCCCTGAAGTGATTGTCATGACTGTAATCATATTAGGAAACATCTTCCTCTTTGTGACAAAGAAGGAGGCTGCCTGTTGAGAATACTGGTATTGTCACAGGTGACTTGGTGCTAGAGCAGCCTGAAACACCACCCAAAGCAATGCTCTTCTCCAGGATGAGAAATCCCACCAGTGGGCAGTGCTGCTGCAGACACTTCTGGAAATTGCCAAGGCTCCCAAAGTCCACTAAAATAAAAGGGAACCCAGAGCATGCTCAGATGTTGAAACAAATGTTCAGCATTTTGTAGAAGGGACTCTAAGGGTCTATAATGTGAGAACATGACACCTATGACTGATGTTTGAAAGGTGAGAACTCAAAGATAGGTTCACTCTTTGAATAAATATTTGCAAGACAAGAACCTTACACAAGTATCAGGTTGTTCCTTGTGCAGATTTCAGCTATAAGTTGGAAGGAAAATACCTTCACATCTTGTCATAGGAGCCCAAATTATGCCCAGTACAGTAATTCAGGCTGTACACTTGGGGAGAAGTTTCTAGTTCTTGTGAAAATACTCAGACTCACCATGATGTATAATACTCCCCAAAAGCCCAAAGCTATTTGCAGCTTCTAGCAATAATTTCTGCAACTGCACTCCTAAAACTCAGACCTCTGAAAACCAGGAAGTAGCTTAGATAAACCATTCACATGTGCTATTTATCGAAACAACTTTAATTCTTCTGACCGTTAGTTACATGATCAGATGGAGTGAGCGAGCAGCTGCCAATAGTTTAGCTGTTTCTAGTTTATTAACTGTGAGAGTCCTGAAGGGCTGAGGATTATATGGAGAAATCAAGAGAGCTGTGATTGTGATGTGAAGTATTTCAGGTATTCTCTACAATGGTGAAGGAAGGAAGAGATGCTTATGTATCTCAGCAGAGACTGCGGTGCCTTATTTCAGCACTGTGCTGAACAGACTGTGCCAGAGGCTTAGCGTAATTTCTCTTTTTGTCTTGGGGATTATCGTCCGTTAAATGTGAGATGAGTGAAATCTGTGGGTTTGATCCTGGGTAAATGAAAGAGCAGTGTTAGATGGCATTGTGTGCAGAGGGTGAGGGGGCTGCAGAAGGAAATGGAAGAACCATAAATGTTAGCAGATGTGTTGCCTTTTTAGAAGAGCGTGGAAACTATTTTACAGCAGGCATTTCCCGCTCCATTCATTTCAAAGACAGGGAGCACATATGTGTAGTAAAGACACAGAATATCACCTGGAGGTGACAGAATTGTGGATGTGCTCCTTGCCTCTGTGTGCTTCTACAGATTTGAGGTGAGTGGGCTCAACACTGCAGGACGACACGGGGCACCTCAGGCAGCTCAGGTCTGCTCAACAATTTCTGACCCTGTGTTTCCAGTGGAGTAGTTTGATCCCGTTGGTAGTTCGTTTTTCACCTTACCTTCTATTGGAGAAAGAATGGAAGGGTAGGAGTATATTCATATTGGGGTCTATTTCAGGAAGATGAAATGTTTCTCAGATAAGATAGCAGTCAACACACAGTTTCTGACAGCTAGCTTTGCAGGGAAACACTACTGCATTTGGATTAAATAAGGATACAATTTTATTCCATAATGTTCTGCTGTCTGTTGTATATATTGCAGACTTGTTTTGGAAGCTATAAATATGTTTGGAAATGTTTTCAAAACATTCACTAGACCACTGTAAGAAATCACAAGTGTAGTCTATGCTCTCATGTGTTCACACTTCTGTTCCAAGGTGGTAACAATGAGCAGTAATTACAGGTATGGAAATCAACTCTTTAAGTACGGTTCTCTCAACACAGTGAAAATATCCATGGATATAAATACAGATGGGGAAGGGAAGGCCCAAAAGCTGTGAGCTGCTGTCTTTGCTATCACAACCACATAGCACCATTAACACAGTAGAGGCTGTGATGTACGTCAGAGGTACCTGTTCTCAGCTCATCTGTCCAAGTGCTGTCTTTAAAGCACATTTCCAACACCTTTTTTTTTTTTTTTTGTCTCTATTCTCTATACAAAGAGACAAGACAGAACCTGCAAAAGAACAGAAGTCCTCAGATTCATAGATCTTCACAAAAGACAGAAAAAGGGAATGTGAAACCCTCTGCTAGATTAACAGTTACCAGTCATTCACTCACTCCCACAACCAGAGCACATGAGAGCATGCAGAATGCCTCATGCAATCCCTAGCTGATCAGCTATTGTTAGATCCCACAAGAATGCAAAGAACAGAGTACCCTCATCCCATTATCCTCTCTCATCCATATTTTGGGCATAGAGCCTTAGCTCAGGACCAATAAACTTTTTCTCCTTTACTTCCAGACATTTCCTCCATTAATTCTGTTTACCTCCTTGCATGGATTTCTATTTGTATGCCATTTTATTTTGCAAGTACCTCCTTAATTTCCTGCTGAGCTCAGATGAGCTCACTCCCCACTCTCTCCCCTTCAAGAATATCCAAGGTTGACAGATACACAGATTATAACAATATGAATAGCTCACAGCAATAAAATGATTTAATTTTCCTTTTGATTTAACATGATGGAACTACATTAAGAAGAAAAATTCCACAATGCTAACAAAAAAGAGCATGCTCCCTTTCAGACACTGCACATAGAAGAGCAATTGTCTGATTTGCATGTACTTTTGGTAAAGCAAACTCCGCTTCTTAAAATTATAGCCCAATGTTATCAATAAGTTGATCTGTAGAAATATAGAAGCTACCAATGACATTGTTCACTTAAAACTTTGATTTGAAGTCTGATTTAGAGCCTATTAATGTCAGCTGAAGACTTCCCACTGACTACTGAAGGAATTTGCATCAGACCATTACAGATGTAACATTTGTGGCTCTGGAAGAAATAGAAGCCAGACATGAAAATTAAATCACTTAACTGTGGACTGTGGACAGAGGAGACGCACATTCAGCATATTAAGATGAAACATACCTCTTCCTCTAATATGCAGAGGAACATAAACACAGAGAGTAATACTCCGACTTTGTAATAAATTGCCTACTCAAGTACTGGTGTATGCTTAAGTGGCAAACATTGCGATATTTTCAGATAAAAGACACCATTCTGTCATTTGGCACACTGCTGCCACAGCTGTCTTCTACTTAATTCCAGTCACACCTCTCCTCCTTTGATAGAGTTCTTATTGTAAAGTCACCTTGTGGGTCTGCCCAACCTGATTCATTTCTGAATTTATAGCTAGGCTGATCTGCTTTCCATGGGACCACAGAATAACTCCACTGGAAATACTTGCTCCATGGCAGTGGATAAACTGTGGGGTATTTGCAAGGTAATCTTCATAATGGTGAGAAAAACAGGACAAAATTAACTGCTGGAAGATGCAAAGTAGTGAGCATCCAGCCACAGTTTTTCAACATATTATCAGTTCAGGTTGCTGATAAGAGTGACAATATTATTATGAGGAATGGAAGCTAGTGTCTCTACATCTGTTTTCTATTCAAGTTGAAGGCACACGGATGAAAAATACCATACTTCAGCCATCAGATTTGTCTGTGTTCTGAGAACGATACCACAGTTCTCCTGGAGGTAATGAATTTCTCAAAAACGCTGCAGTTTGTCAACTAGTACAGTAGCCATTTCCGCCCTGACCGTAGGTGCTGGGAAGCTTTCACAGCTGTTGCATGGTCTGCTGGCCAGCACAATGTTAGCGAACCTCCTTTCATGTGAATTTCTAAAATAAGCAAAAGAAATGCTTTTGCTGATCTGCTCTTCTAAAGAGAGAAAAAATTATTTTAAAAAGTTAAAGAGGGAAAAGAAGAATGTGCATGCTGGCCCGGGGCATACTCTTTTTTTCTTGTTTCTCTCTGAAAAGTTGTTCTAAGAAATGTTGGATTTGAAATAAGCCCGTGACTGCTGGAGATTTGACTTTAAGGAAAGCAGAAAACATAAAGAGATTTTGATGAAAAGATCAGAAGGGAAAGACATAACGTTCGTTACAAATATGCTGCAAAGCTGGTGGATGTAGATGACAGCTACGTAATTAAGAATTCTGTACATAGGTATTCAATAGGTATTGAATACAACTTTACATTCCCCACTTGAAAAAAAAGAATCTTCAACTTACAGAAGATGGAAAGAACACATGCAAACCTTTAAACGTGTAAAAAGAAAGCACTGAATTGTTTTTTATGTTTTCTGGAAATGGACAGGCAACATTGTAGAATTCAATCAGCATAAAATTTTAAATTTTAAATTCACAGCATCTCCCGGCCATTGGATTCCCAACTGTTTCCCATAAACATGTAGATTTCCTGGAGAAACTGCTGGATATTCCTCAATGAGCAGGGAGAAGAGGAAAGGTAATAGGCAAATAGGGATACCAGTTGGGGCTGCAGGATGGGATAAGCGACTCTGAGTTGTGCCGTTCCATGATTCACCAAACATCGTTTTTCATTAGCTATGATTTACTCGCAGTTCAAATCTTTTTGAATGCCCATTATCTTCTTAATGCTTATTCAGATAGGAGGTATTACCATGAGACAGGAAGCACTTACTACACATAGGTTACACTGAACATCTCCACCTTCACCGCTGGTACCCCAACTAACACACTGCGATATTTAGCAAGAAAGGGCTCACAGTGATGAGTATAGTCCTGAATAAACGACAAGACAAAGCATATAAGGGCACAGTAGATTCTCACTTCACTGGAAAGTTTTAAAGCAGGAGGGACTATGAAATGCAAACAAATTTATGGAAATTAGTGATCATAATTATTGTCCCGTCTACAAACTAATTGAATATTACCTGTGGTTTTCAGCAAATTGTGTCAACACCAACAGTTGATGGCTGGAAAAAGAGCAGAAATGGAAATTCCTGAAGAGCAGAAAGATTTATCTGTCTTTTACAGAACTTGACTGTAACCCTAGTTGGCCTTTTTCCTGTCCATTTCCCTTGTCTTGACCAATAAATAAGAAAACTTGAGCAATAAAACCATGAGAAGGAAAACTTGCTGACTAATGTACTGGATTTTTTCTGATTCCTGACCTGACCTTGCTGAGCCATTCCACCAGTTTAGAGGACCGTTAATCAACAAATCTCTTTCATTTAATGTTTGCCTGGAATATGAAAAGCTTCACACTTTGTTTCAATGTCACACACACATAGTTTATATATTCAGTGAATAAGTATGCGCTTTAATAAGTGATTTACGAATTGGTATAAAATCACCTTGGTTAACAAACTGCCTAGAAGCATGGCTTCTCAGCTCCATCCCCATTTCTGCTTTTGTATTCTGTTCCGTTGCTTTTATACCATGTTTACTCTTAACAGTCAATTTAACACTTTAAAATATTCCTTCATATATAATATGACTGAGAAAATTGAAAACGTTTTATTTTAAGACTCCTCCTGATAGCAGGGAACAAAGACCTTATTTTTTTCTCACTCTTGCTTAAGAGAAACAATAGAAAGCAATGTTACCACTAGCAAACATATATTAGTCTCTTGGCTTTATTTCTGAAACTTCTCTATTAGAGCCCACTTAATTAGATGCATAAATCCTGTAAATGATGTCAATGTTCATAATTAAATGAGACAATTGCAAAATCAGCTGCAGCACAAAATGTAGATAAATGTGGGAATGAACAATAAGGGATTGCTTTATTATAAATCTGCATGACTAACACTGCCATAGTGATGCAGCAGAGAACTTATAACATCTGCTTCATACATATGAAAATTCAATTAAATTATCAGCCATGAATTACTGTAGCACAAATATCCACAAAGAAAACTTTGACCTAATTATTTTAAGATTTTTTAAGCAGTAAAAGGTCGTATTTCGCTACGATGATGTTAGTAGTTTCATTTTGTGATGCTTCAACAGAATGATAAAGTCTTTTAAAACTACGTATTTCACTAATGGCAAAAAAATGACTGTTTTGGCATTTTTTGCTGTTTAAAATAAGATAAAATAAAATAACATAACACGAAAAGGCAGTAGAGTACATCAACTATAAATTGTTGTAGGAATCAGAACTCTATAAATTAAGGTATTTTATACTAACTCATGACTCATATCTGAGGCCAAGTTCTACCTTACGGTTCTTTTAGAAGAAATCTCTATTTTCATGAAATTATGTGGATAGTTCTGTCTCTATGAACATTTTGAGGAAGAAAAAAAAAGGCCAGTGAAGAACAATTCCAAATGTTTTCACCTCTCATGTATTCAGATCATATAGGACTGATAGCAAGCTGATTTTAATTCTATATTCATATGTACTTCTAAGTATATAAAAATAAATTTAAATATATTTACCTGTGCAAATATGCACACACGCACAGACATATATATATTTATATGTGCCTGTGTCCATCTCCTTTTGCACTTTCTCTGAAATGGGCCCTCTTGACCACATTGACATCTATCCAGAATGCCTTCCTTAGGGAATATACACCAGACAGATACTAGCCTTTCAGATGAGAAGAGAATTTTAATATTTATCCCCAAATAAATCTTGATGACAGATGGACTGTTCTTCCCATGAATAATAATTAGGAACTAGGTCCTCAATGGGATGTGGCAGCCCTCTTACAAAAGCAAGCCTCAAACAAAGTCTTTGGGCAGACACTCAAGTTCCTCATCATAAAGGCCCAGCCAGAAGACTGACTTTGTCATGGGTAACATCTTACAATGCTCCAGAATTCAGTGAGTCAGAAATAGAGTGCTCCTGAGGTAGCTCCTGAGGTAACATTTAGTGATGTGTGAAACATGCAGAACTAAGTCCAGGGGCACAGCTAGGCAATTGCCCCATGTTCACTTTCTCCACCTTGGCAGTACCAGATAATAGCATCTTCTGCCACTTCTTGTAGGCTGCCAAGACCATTGTAAGTGGATAATAATAATACTAGAAGGGTATATTTAAACCATTGACTTGGTGTTATCAAATGGCAAACAGCTAGATTGGAGAGTCACTTCATGAATTTATCGTTGCAAGCCTTCAAGTAAGGTCTCTAATCAGAAGGCTTCCCTTTGTGCTACAGGAAAAACTTGGCCTTGCATGGGAAACGGAAGATTGAAAAATAGAATCATAGAATCAATCAAAAGAATCATTAAGACCGGAAAAGGTCACTAAGATCATCCAACCCAGCTCCAACCCATCTCCATCATGCCTACTAACCATGTCCCTCTGCCACATCTCCATGTTTCTTGAACACCTCCAGGGACAGTGACTCTACCCTGGGCAGCCTATGCCAATTACTATTCCTTCAGAGAAAAAACTTTTCCTAATATCCAATCTGAACCCCCCTGGTACAACTTAAGGCCATTACTTCTTGTCCTGTCATGGTTACCTGGGAGAGGAGGCCGACCCCCACCTCGTCACTACCTCCTTTCAGGGAGCTGTAGAGAGAGACAAGGTCCCCTCTGAGCTTTCTCTTCTCCAGACTGAACAATCCCAGCTCCCTCAGTCGCTCCCCATAAGGCTTGTGCTCCAGATCCTTCACAGCTTCATTGGCCTTCCCTGAACATGCTCCAGTGCCTCAACGTCTTTCTTGTAGAGAGGGGCCCACATTAATCCCCTCCTCCTCCAGATGTCATGTTTAAGACTATGGATAAGGGGAAGAGAGGCAATGTATATCTTTGGAACTGCAAATTTTTGCAGAGCCTTAGGAAGGCATGATTATTAACATATCTGGTGAACAAGGCTGCTGTTAGGTTTGGAGGAGGCAGCTCAGCGCTCTGGCTTTTCCCCTAGGATTTTCATGATATTTTTAGCTCATCCAACCTCACTGTAAACACATGTCACAGTTTCTGTTCATTCAGACTTGTAAATCAAGGCCCTTAAGAAGAAACCCCTTTATATGCGTAGAGCTCAACCCCAAGGTAACCCTTTGCTCTTTTGTCATGTGGCTTCCATGTCAAAATTGATTTGAGTCCAGAAGCTCAGGTGGAGAAGATGCATGCATAACTCTGTGCATCCCTCCAGACAGATGTGACCTCAGACCTGATCAGTGTTGCACTGAGCTGGCAACCAGTGTTTGCTCCCAAACAGTTCCCCTGTTGCACCCTGACGAATAGCTGGTAGCTCACAGAATTCACAACCTGTTTACAGATTGCTGTGTTGGGTGCATAAATTACTGGAGCAGCGGAGAAGCCATGGTGTTGCAGAGCAGCAGGGGCCAAATACTTCTTGCCCTAACAAAGCACATTTTCCTTCTGAAGCTTAGTTCTGGGCTGCTCTATCACCACATGGTCCACTACAGCCTCCTTTTTCTCATATAATCTTAGAATCACACTGTGTATTGCACCTGTATAAACTAGGCTGAGTTTTGTCTTACGAATACACACATACACGTATACTCACTGGTATGCTAAAAGGCTGGCACATATTGTGATAGACAGTTCTTCTATGGCACAGTGACAGCATATTTGGAGTACTGGATTTAAATATCTAATTTGTAGAGAAAAAACAACAACAACAACAAAAGCAAAAGAAAAATACACCTATTTCACACATTTCCATCCAATAAGAAGGCAGACAAAGTGCTCTTTGCTAAAGGAAGGCTATATTATCACCAAGATAGCGATTCTATCCTTGTCGATGACTAAATATGGTGTCTTGGCTTCCATTATTAACAGAGATCTATAGGAGAAGATGGAGTCAATAAAGTGAGCAGAGCTTACAGTGGTGACCTTGATCAAAAATAGATATCTACTGTGTGATGAGATGCTGATGAGAATCGTTCCCCAGGCTCCAGTATGCTGCTATCTGAGCTGTGCTGAAAGCACTGAAAGTTGGCTGAGGCAAATCCACAACTCCTGCATTTCAGGACAGCTTTCGTGGTCTGTACATATCCTTTCCCTTAGCCTCACTGATACTTTATCCAGGTATATTACAGCAGATTTCAGCTACAATAGCAGATTTTACATGTCAGGTTTTAGAAGAAGTCCTCTCTGTCACATACGTGGAACCTGGAATCACAACTGACATGAGCAGCGCTTGCCTGTTCGCCTGCTCTTGCCGCACCTGAAGTTATGAGTGAAGCTAATTGTTAACACATGTAGCAGCATGCTCCTGTCAGTCTCCCCTCACTGCCTCTCACAGCCCTGCTAAGGCGTGAATCCACGTCTTTCATTTTCAATACACCAACACCACAGGAAATCCCTGAAGCTGTTCCCATGCCCAGGAGCAGCTGCCCTCGGATCTCTATGACGTCTCAGGGAGACCTCTGGCTGAGGGCAGACCCGTACACGTGGCTCCTGCCGCTGAACTGGTTCCCCTCCCCTGATGAAGCAGAAAGAATGCACCCTCATCGTATTGCATTCCCTGGCAGTTTCCAGTGTTTTAGTGTGGCATTTATTTTAATAGGCCTTAGATAAAGATTTCTTCTAGGAAAGTAGGAAGAGACAGTAACAGAAAACCTGTGCATTCGATGCTTTTTACCTCATTAGTAGGTTAGCAAGACCAGACAGGAGAACTGTGATATTTCTGTTCCAGGCAGACTCCAAATTCACACCTATTATGATCCAAAATTATGTTTTTAATTAATGTGTGCTCTCTTTCAATAAATATTCAGAGAAACTGACAGTGGAGCACTAGATGGGGTGAGATACAGAGCTAGTCAGAGCCCTCTGTGCCTTCGTCTTGATGTGGTCTGGATTCTCAGTTTGGTCACACCGCTGTAAATCACAACCTGGTCAATACAGTCACACAGGAGCAGTGCAGACCAAAAAAAAATACCAGGGCGGATGCATGAACTGAATGAGCGTCATGTCCCAAAATTAGAGGCCTCATGCACCCTAAATTTTCTCAAGTCTTTTTTTTTCTTTTTTTTTCTTTTTTTTTTGCAAGGATCTTTATGCTTTTAGTGTGTCCGAGTCACATTTGTATACTTTTTGACTATAAAATAATCCTATATTTTGACAGAACTGCATAAAGCAGACTTGAGATAGCAGATTAAGAATGAGCCCCCAGACAGGATAAGTGAAAAGATAAGATACATACTGCCAAGACACCGTGTTGTTACTGTGTTGTAGAGATATATTTCAGGATGAATTTGACACTTTTCGGTTATTCTTTTATGCTCATTCTTTGGCAATAGAGTTGCTACAGGCAACAGTCACTTAGCTCACAGTCCAAATCTCTCTCTCCCTGGATCAGTAGTATTTTCTGCAGTCAGGAGCCACCGGGTTGTTATTGTCCATCTGACCGACAGATGTAAGTGAGGAAAGCACCACACTCCTTGGATGATCTTAAAGCAGCAACCAGCATGGCAGCAGTGTGGTTGAAGAGTTTCCATAATTTCCCATAGTATGATTATCTAGAAAACAACATTATTTTTACACTCTAGCCTCAGCTCTTCAGGTTTCCTGAAAGATCAGAAGCACCTTTCTTCCTAAAGACAAAAAACACGTGCAAGATCAAGAGCAGGCACTGAGTTCAGTAGCCAAGGAGTACAGTGTTGGGCTTAGGGGCCACTTAGACCATTTGTCTTTCCAAAAGCACTTGGCATTGGTATTGCATGCTCCCTCCTCTGACTGCTTTTCCACTGCAGAAGATCTAACTTACTGCTCAGTGTGCCTTTAATGTGTTGCACTGTCACAAAGGGTAGTTACCATGCAACTTTATAAATATGCATATGCAGTTGTATGTTCAAGAGACCTAGACTGATATAGATGGAAAAAAAAGGAGAAAAATGAGCCTTGCTTTTCAGAGTTCATCATCCAAAAGCAAGACGAGAGACAAACAGATCCTCTTAGGATCTAAACACAAAGATACCATGAGATTCTGTTTCTTTACATTGAGTTTCATTTCAACAAGCAGGCTGAGGGTGAAGAATGAAACAGTTAAATATTCTGGATTAAACATTTATCTTAGAGCATTTGCCTTTTCACACATAAATTAAATTTTCTTGTTTAATCTCTGCTTTTCTTCTAATTATCTCTCTCTACACACACTAATGGCTCACAGCTAGCATCTCTCTTCAAGCAAAATGATTAAGAAATGCCTGTTGTTGTTAGGCTTCCTTTTTTCTTTATTTATTTTTCTCCTGGAGACGATAATACTGCTCAGTTCCTATGCAGGAGGCAGTTCCAATGACATATACAAAAGACAAGCATAGACTAACAATTCAGGTGTCTTCTCCCAGTAGAGGACACATATTTCAGATTTTACTTTTCTACAGATAAAAAGCACAAATTCCCATATTTCCTCTTCTGCCTCACCACATATGATTTCTTGTTGAGATAAAACAGTCAACTGTGTGTATTCATGTGTGATGCTTCAGAACTGAGTATCTGGTAGGAATTTAGTTGAAAACAGCACAGCTTTCCTTCTGTTCATTTTAAAGGTATGGTTAAAAAGTTCAGACCCAGAATTGCAAATAACATCTACATGGCAAAGAGAAATGAACCACAGGTCTGGATCCTAGAAACTGTAAGCTCACTTTACCTGCATATAAGGCAAACACGTTTCTTTGTTTCCCTGAGAGTAGTCCTCCATTCCTAAATTGGATTGCTTTGACTGACCTCCCACTGCACGTCATTTTGTTCATGCATAGATGTTATATATATTTTATATATATATATAACAGAAGTATGTGTAAATAGCAATACAAAGCATGTGTTTTGCTGCTGTCTGGAAGGAAGAATTAGATCTACCTACACACACATGGATTAAGGTCTCCCTTTACTATTGGTGTGAAGTTATAAATGCTTATGGCCTTCAGGGAATGTGACAGTCTTAAAATGATCAAGTGGACTGAGGTATAGATTGCTAGACAGCTCCATCCATCCATCCAAACAAAAATGTATGCCCTTTCTGCAAGGACATATAGCTTTAGACAGCCAGTGAAACTCCTGGGTTTGCCTTCAGTCTGAATACAAGATGTGAACACCAGGATCCACTGGAAGAACTTAAATAGCACACAAACCACTGTGTTTGCATCACTGTGAAGTTCAATCCTAATGTGGTTTTTCGTTGTTCACAAAGACAGCTTCCAATTAACTTTCTCTCAGACATATCACACCGCAACCAAGTACTGCTCGCTTGCATTTGTGTTCTCCGTCCCAGCCCATCAGAGTATTCAGCTATCATTTGGCTCAGTGTAACTTCAGTCTTGCCAATTAATTGATGAAGAACCATTAGGAGACAAATATATCATCTGCGTTTTAACTGCTTGAATAGAAGGTTATTGAAGTAATAACTGGCAACATCAAAACCATTAATAAAATATGGGGTGAGAGCAGCAAATTACAAATTTCTGTACCCAGTCCCCAAAATAAATTTGCTCTTGAACATAGATTTAGTATTCACAGTGACAAAGATGAATGATGCTGATTAAAAAGGAGCGAAGAAAAGATTATCACTTTCGCATCGAAGCCACTGGCGTCATTATCGGTCTCATCCAAATAAAAAGTATTAAATTTTTCAGTAGCTTCATAGTCCTCCTCTGAAATTGCAGGTGTCACTGTGTACTGATAGTTAAGCACAAAATAAGGCAAAACTGGAGGTGATGTAAGGTAGAACAAGAACGAGCCTCCAAAACTTGGGAAGGAGTGGTAGTTCTTTGACTCCACAAATAGGCAATTTGTGTTCTTTGTCTGAGGAATAAAATGTTTGTATTGCTTGCGTCAGTGATGAGATGTACTTCAGAACACAGAGATACGTTCACATTGAAGGAGCTAGTAACTAGTTAATGAGTAAAGACGTAAATTATCCCAAGTGCTTAATACTATTATTGCAACCTAAAGGTGAAAGAAGCTTCCTAGAGAGGGAGCAGGACACAGGGCCCAGAAATGCCCTTTCTGCTCCAGTTCTGCAGGGAGTCTGTAGGTGTACCTCTTTCCTTCTCTACACTTTTATTTCCTCTCCCACTCTTCTTGTCTTCTTGTCAATTTTAAACTCTTTGCAGCAAGACTGGCTCTCACTATGTGGCTTGTATAGTCCCTACACAATGAGGCACCAATGTAATGCAAATCACAGTATTAAATATTCCTACAAAAGCTTCATAGTGCGACTGCATGAAATCAGAACAATCAGGGAACGGGCATAAACTGAGAGCCTAGGTAAGATGAAGCACAGAGATTTCTATTACAATTGCAGCCTCATTAGAGGAAGTGTGCTGACATAAGCTGTGTTTTCATTGTCATAAGCCCAATTTCATAACCATGTATTAGAGTTATGAATTCTCCTAGCAAGCCATAATGTTTTCACTTTTGGCTGTGCAATCACATATTGTTAGCTTAAGACATTTAAACTTTATAAATGATTCTGTAATATGCGGTCTTTTCAGCTATAAAATTGTTCCTGAAAACATAATCTGAGGCATTGGTCACCAGAGTCAATGTCACCTAACAGCAAATAAATTCTGGCTATAAATTAGAAGTTAACTACATAACTGTGAGCAATTCCTTCAAGTAAGAATTAGCTATATATTTTCTTTCCATCTAATAAAACTGTCACTGTAATGCCCTGTGTTGTTTCTGGTTCTATCTGATGCTTTATTTTAGAAATGGTAAAAGATATGCTCAGTATAATTATCTGCAGCCATTTGCAGGACTTTACACTGAGTATTTTGGTTGGAATGTCTGGATGGAGGCAGCCTGTTTAGGAAACCTTGCCATGCTGTATAATCCAGATCACAAGAAAAAAGCACATGTGGAAGGCTTGGTAACCTTAAGATATACTGAGTAAAATCAAATCCACACTCAATAAAAAGCTTTTACTGGTCCTTTATTGAATGACTGAGACTGTCTCTGGATACATTGTCTGCCTATTTAGGCTATAAGCTGTTCAAGGCATTTTTTATCTCCTGTTCATCAGGAAGCATGCTTTTCTCGTAAATTCTCACTCTGAAAGCTCATTCTTACTGGATCCTTCCTTACTGAAACAGTCCCTCTATAGAGGAAGAAAACAAGGCTGGCGTCCATCATAATGAGTGTATACATAGTGGAACTCATATAAATATATACTCTCATCACAGTGAATATGAATTGATATCTCAGAGATTTCATTTAGGCTTAGTATTTTGCACTTTAAAGCTTTAGATCACAGAACTTCAGTGTGTCTCTAAAGTCAGCCTTTGGACCTTTTTTTCTATTATGACCAATAATTATGACAACGCAGAAGTCAAGAGGGCAACAGCCTTAACCCAAAATCCAGGATTTATCAACACATATCATTTTAAGAGATAACAAGATGTTCCATCTTAAGCAAACTTACTTCTTTTTACTGTTTTACGTGAGAACAAATCAGCCTGTGGAGCCCTGAGCACATGACAGCAAGAAGCAAATGGAAGCACAGCAGGGCCAGAGGCTGTGTTCCATGGTGCTGGTGTGGACTTGGGTTCTTGTAGCTTCTCCAGGGCTATCTCTGTGTAGTTTTTTTGTTTGGTTGGTTGTTTTTTTTTTGTTTTTTTTTTAATGAAAGTCATTCCCCTGGTTTTTCTCACACTTGCAGCAATATCAAAATATATGGAGAGAACTTATATTTTGTTTCTTTAAAGGACATGTATTTGCTCATTTGATGGATATACTTCTTACTGGTAGCAGCATACAGTAATAACTAGTGTTAGAACCATGATTGTTGCCTCTAGATAAATTTTCATGTCACAATAATATGTGTGGTCCAACCTCTGTCCAACCTCCATGAGCTTTGCTTAGACTGAGCACACCTCTGCCAAAAAGGACTTCGGGGTGGGTGACAAGCAGGACAGGAACCAGCAATGTGCCCTTGCAGCCCAGAAGGACAACTTTATCCTGGGCTGCAGCCAGAGCAGCGCGGCCAGCAGGGCAAGGGAGGTGATCCTGCCCCTCTGCTCTGTGCTGGTGTGGCCTCACCCAGAGTACTGTGTCCAGATGTGGAGTCCTCAGTACAGGAGAGACATGGAGCTGTTGGAGCGCGTTCAGAGGAGGGCCACAAAAATGCTCAAAGAGCTGGAACACCTCTCCTATGAGGACAGGCTGACAGAGCTGGGGCTGTGCAGCCTGGAGAAGAGAAAGCTGCAAGGTGACCTGAGAGCGGCCATTCAGTATCTAAAGGGGGCTGTAAGAAAGAATGGGACAGATTCTTTAGCAGGGTCTGTGGTAATAGAACAAAGGGAAATGGTTTCAAACTAAAAGAGGGGAGATTTAGACTGGATGTAAGGAGCATATTTTTTACTGTAACAGTAGTGAAGCACTGGAACTGGTTGCCCAAAGATGTGGTGGATGCCCTGACCTTGGAGACACTCAAGGTCAGGCTGGACGGGGCTCTGAGCACCTGGTCTAGCTGTAGGTGTCCCTGTTCATTGCAGGGGAGTTGGACTAGATGATCTTTAAGGGTCTCTTCCAACTCAAATGATTCTATGTTTCTATGATGTCAAGACCTTCAGACTCCAATTGTTTTCCACCAAAATCCAAAGTCCACATGCAATCTAATTTTCTTCAAGCTGTACGCACTTTGATACACCTTTGTGTGAGGGCCCCTCGCTGAGGACCTGAGACAAGAGTTAATTCCTTATTTCTGTATCAAAAAAATAAGTGATGGGATGAGCAGGTCAAGAGCGCCTTTATGGGAAACCTTCATAAACAAAGTGTCACAGTGGTCAGACCGGGGAGAAAGCAGAGTTTAGATGGCAGAGATCAACATCTTCCAGCTTTGCTGTGGTGGCTGCATAATGGCATGATACAGCTGAACACATCTCATTTCTCTCCTTCCCATTGCCCCACTATCCCCCGAAAGAAAATCTGGGCATTCAGGACCCACAATGAGGCCAGAAAAACCCTTATCTGATTCCAGGTAAGTCAACAAGACTTGATGCAGCCAGAGATAAGCATTGGCTGAAAACCTGAACCTATGGGCCAAGACCACATACTGTCAGTGTATAGAGCCAGAGTGTTTCTGCACTGGTATCTTTAGTATTTTGAGCTGACTGCACAAAAAAAATATTATTTTTTAATACCATCAGCAACTGTTGTTGCTACTGCTGGCTTCTGATTCAATAGCAACATGAGCATATTTCTTAAATAACAGAGGTTGTTTTTTTCCCCAAGAACTTCATGTTCTGAGTGAGTTTATTCATGAACCGTGGAAACATCATTAACATTCACTCTGAGCAAAAGAACAGCTTTTACTGCATCCACATTCATTGGATGTCTCAGTCAATCCCATATGTTGCCCATCACATTGAGCACTCATTCCCCTGGACCGTTTGCTCCCAGCAAACAGAGAGCGTGTTCTGGTAAGTACAACAATGTATCTTGAGAAAGCAAACAGTTTTTAGCTGCAAGAGAAACACAACACAAATGTTTTGAGTGACGAAATGGAGGCAGAGGATACTTTCAACCAATTTCAGAGGAGTTCCTGTAGAACTGCTGCTGACTTATTATTACTTACAGTAGTGTTTAATTAACTGTGTGGGGTTTGTGGTGAAGCTCAGCTTTGTGAATACTGGCTTTTGTTTTTTTTAACCCACACTGTATAACTTTTCCTCTTGATGCAGCATGAATTTCAAAGCTGAAATACTAAATAACAAGAAAGAAGAAAAGCTTTTTGTGTTTGTTTTTTTCTCCCATGAAATCTGCCCTTCAGGGCTATGTTTGAGGGCTGCCATTATATATACACTTTTGATATTTCATCTACAAGACATTTCTTTCCATTGTATTTGTACAAAAAGACTCCATTAACTGCACTCTAAGGGAAATTAGATGTCATTGCAACTATTCTGCATTTTATAAGTGATTACCACTAGTCTATTTCATTGTCACCAGTTTCTTACACTGATTAAGTGATCACAAGAGAATAGCAGAGGAACTTAAGGGAAGATTTCTCCTTCAGAATCAGAGCAATGAGGGACACTTCCTTTCCTTCTTCCCTCTTTTTCCAAGTCATTTATGACACTCAGTCAGACTTCCTAAGTTCCCAACTTTTCCTTGTTCTGATGGAGCAAATGCATTTTTATCTAGTCTCCTGTGCTCTGGAAAGTGTGGTAGCTGACTGTCTAAAGCATTTCCAGCTTTATAGCAACCTTGAATGAACTATGTCTGTACTCAACTTCTAGAACAGAAGAGAAAGCTGCAAGGTGTTCAGATATCTATCTTCTCTTTCTGACTACAGCATTGTCCAAGTGTTTCTGCACTGGCTAAGTGCCTCCTATTTAGACACATTCTCTATGAAAAAAAAAATCATATTAAAAGCACATAAAGTAAAACACCCTGTACATGGCCCTCAGATAAGTTACAATAGGCCAAATCTAAACAAACAAGCAAGCAAACAAATAAACATCTTTCTAATGATTCTGATTCTGTAGCAACCTAAGTCTGCACAGTCCTTCAGATCATAGAATAACAGAATGGCCTGGGTTCCAGTGCATCACCACCCTCTGAGAGAAAACTTCCTTCTAATTTCTAACCTAAATCTCCCTCTTAGCTTAAAACTATTCCCCCTTGTCCTATCACTATCAACCCATGTAAACAGTGTTCTTCTACTCGAATTTACTGTGATAGCTTGCCAGTCCTGATTTAATAATCACATGAAGGTTATGAAAACTGAAAGGGACGGACAAGAAATAAGAATGATGTCTGTAAGGTGCCTGGGTGAAATAAACTACAACATTTTGCATGAGTATCTAAAGTAAGTGTCATTTTTTGAGCATTCTTTTCACAATGAATAATAAATCTGTCATAGGTTATCAGTTTTAATTGGGAAGGGATGAATTTTCTTCAAAAATAACACTTGAGCCATGGTTTCCTATCTGCTATTTTGAAGTAAACCAGCTGCAGCAGTAGAAGGGGTCAGATGAAGACAAAAGAAAGTATGAAGAGTACAACCTGATAAGCACCTTCAAAGTCCATGGATAGTAGCCAAACTGAAGCCAAGAAGCACAGCAGTTGGTGATTAATTCCAGCAAAAGAAACTGAGCTATTCAGTGACATTCCCCATTTTCCACAGCTTTATGTACTGTTCTTATTGCACACAGAGAATTGTCTGCTTCTGGAGCCAGCCATTGGCTTCCCGTTGGCCTTACACCGCAGGAGGCAGAGTACCCAACACAATGTGGCTCCTCCCTACTTGCAGCTCACACCCTGAACACCAGGTTTTGCCAAAGGAAATCTCATCCTGGGTCCTAATCATATGCTTCACTGCAGCATTCCATTTATAACTTCCCTTGTTTTCCCAGAACAGTGCAAGGAAGCTCTGTGCAAAGCTCATGCTGATTGTTTTCTTTTTTGATAGATAACTGACAGCCTGTTGCTTACAGGTGTTACTTACTGACAGTAAATAACGGCTCTCCCAAAGGGGGAAATGCTGGCTTCCCAAACATTTATTTCTCAAGCATGAAGATCAGTCACCTTAACAAAAGTATTTGTCTTTTGTTGCTGTTGCAACTGCAAAAAAAGTTATTTCTCTTTTTCTCCTGAAGACTCCATCCACCTCCAAGGCCTTAGGATGGCCTATACAAACTGTCTTTTCGGAAGCATTTTTTACTCACAGACTTATCAATCTACAAAAAGAAGAAAGAGCATAAGTGAAATAAGAGCTTTGAGTTTGGTGCACAGCTTTCTGCATCACACAGTAGAGCACCACAAAGTGGTGCTCAAGGCGAAGTTGGATGGTGCCCTGGGCAACCTGATGTAGTGTTTGATCTAGCGGTTGGCAACTATGCCCATGGCAGAGGGTTGGAATTGGATAATCTTTGACTTCCCTTCCAACCTAAGCCATTCTATGATTCTATGAAGGTTTGCCTGCATATTGGCAGAAGACCAGTGGACACCAAGCATGGGGCTGAATGAAGTGTGGAGAAAGCATGGGGCCTTATGCAGAAGTCTGTCTCCACTGCAAGCGGGCAGATGGGAAGGGGATCAGAAGGAGAATTTTGGCGTGCATGCAGGACGAGGAGCTGATATTTTCATTTTGGCAGCAATGTGAATGATCCCTGGCTCACCAGCTCTGCCACCAAAGGGACACATAAGCACAGTGTCCAGAAGAGATGGATGGCTGGTTTTCCTTTAGATTTGCTAACTGTCTGCCTGTCCTTTGTGCTCCCTGATAGATTTGGGTTTGAGTCATTGCTGCCAGCCCTTTGGATGAGGTTTCTGTCTGTTTTATGACTCCATTTAGTACTGCCTTACTTGATATGTCTTTTATATCTATAATGCTAAAATAAGATGTTACAAATTTACCCAACAGATGACAAATACCTTTCTCAGACATTCTTCTCATTGCAGAGAAACTGCCTGTGATTGTAACTGTTGGTGCGGAAGACCTTGCTAACTGCAGATGATTCCTTTTTTATATATAAAAACCTCTGGTTTTTTTACATGTACAGGAGAACACTATGAAGCTGATGGAAATGCTGAAGTGGACATGTTCTCTAATTCTTGGTAGTTGGAATACTCACTACCATTCCCATGAGCCACCTTCCATCTTCAGCAGGCACAGCAGGAGCAGGATCAGCCTTTCAGCTGCTTCTCCACCCTGAGACAAGAAGAAAAACAGAGGTATGTCGCAGCTGCCATATTTCTTCTGTCCCTTAACAACATCCTCCAATATTATATCTGGTTAAATAATATAAATATTATATATCCCGTGTATATAAATAGTATTTATGCTGTGTTTAGACCTTAGTATTTGAATTGTCTCAGATTTGAAACTCGACGAGGTCAGTGAGCTCTATTTACACACCTGAAAGTCAGACTAGAGATCACCAATAAAAGCATTTATTTTTAATGTTTTTTTATATGTTAAATGTATATGTTATATGTTTAAACTGTTAAAACTGTTCCCACAACTTCCTCCTTCTCTCTTCACAGCAAGCTTAGTGGCATGAAATCTATTAGCTTTTCCAGCCTAGCAGCTCCTGTCAGCTTCACTTTGGTTTTCATTGGGGAAACAAGGCTGGAAGCAATGCCTTTGGCTGTATGTCTGAGGAGCAGGTACACGATGTCCAACTCCTGGACAGGCATGAGCAAAGGGTTGGCCATTTTGTGGAGCTGCACAAAGCAGATAGCTGGAGCTCAAATCCCCACGGACACTCACGTTTCTCAACTGGCATTTGTGAGGTGGTCAGAGCCTAAACGGTGATCTTGGAGTGACTCCAACTGCTCCATTTTGCACTGTGTGTTTGGCTGGATCTACGTGTCCTGAGGAGCCATACTGCTACTGCAATAGCTCTTTCAATTTGTCCTTTTTTTGCTTTCTGTTCGGTACACGTAATATCAGATAGGATCAAACTGATGTAGAATGGATTGTAGGTGTGAAAAACACAACCCACTGAGAAGAGGAGCACAAGTGTTGTGAAGACCCCATGCTGGCAGCAAGTTTAGCCAGGCTGATGTGAGATAAAATGAGAGGAAAACATCAGAACAGAAATGTGAAGAGTGAGAAATAAGCTTACATCTTCCAGTACTGAGATGAGGAGAAAAAATTTGCACACAAATAACTAAAGTTAACACTTTGATATAGCATTCTGCTTTAAGTCAACGCAGAAACTCCCATCTATACATACCCCAAGATATTTTTGAAACAAGGTTCCTGAATCATTATCTCTTCAACTAATAAACCCGCCAACTTACCTGAGAAATTATCTTCAGTCCGTTTTGTACTAAATGTTTGTTTTCTCACTCTTGTTTGCTGCCAGTAGACTGTGTATTTCTACAGCAGACTTCCTTACATTTTATATTGCATTATTTTGGCACCACTTGTTATACTGATGTTTGCAATTTTGAGTAAAGTTCTGTTTAACATTTTCTCTGACTGTCTGGCTTTCTCTGTGGCAAACTCTATGAATTATTTACTTTCCCAGCTCACATCTGGGGTGATGTTAAATATTTGAACTGTGATGAAGCCAGGAGGCCTCATCTACCTGGTGCAAGGCCAGCAATGCCCAAATTCCTTGTGGCGGCACACACTTAATCCTGATTTCCTGCCATGATGAGTCATCTGAGTGCACGCATGCAGACTGATCTCCATGTGCACAATCACTCATTTTCTTGTTCCACCTGCTGGTAACACAGCCTACCACCAAACGGAAGGTGAAATTAGTTTCCCACGACGGGCAAAAAGCCCCCATAAAAACATCTCGATGCCTCGTCTGGCACGTACAACGCAACTTGATTGTATTTTCCAACAGTTTGCTTTCAACTATAGCCCACTTTGCAAACACAAGACATTCAGTGGAGAGGGGTCATTAGTGGAGTTTTTG